>LPNX010893456.1:174173-287626 GCA_001517045.1 Pseudotsuga menziesii
CATTTTCCACACAACACTTCCTCCAACAGGCAAAATTTGCAGTCTCTGGTTGTAAAATGAAATAGTTCCTCTTACAAGCATTAAGTTACAAGTTTTTTCCAGGGAAAAAATCCCCTGTAAGTTCTATATTTCACATATTTAAACTCAACACTAGGCCGCTTGGGTTCCCCCAAAACGTGCGACTTTTTGGTTCTTCGAACGTTTCATATCCCTCTTTTCATCTTTTCTTCATATGCTCATTGAGTAACTGCTGGACCTTTCAGATCTGTGCTTTTGTTGCTTTCGATTTTGTCTTTTCCTTTGCTTGTCTCCCTTGCGACCCTGCCGGTTTCGATTTGATTTTTACAAAACTGTCAAGATACGCCTTCACGCCGTGGTCGCCCCAACAGTCCCTTGATTTCTACCTACAATCAATTCCTGTGCATCATTCGTTGGAATCGCATTTTAAAACGTTAAATTAAACCACCTGAAATGGCTAATCCACAAGAAAACGGCCAGGTGCACCCCTTGATCTGAGAATTTTAACAAACGCTGCCATCACTACCTCGTTCACTTATGGGTTCGAAGGAAAACACCCACGACAGGAAACATGAACTTCATCGGAGGCTCAGAGCACTAACCTCGGCAGGGTAGACCTATTCATAGCCGCAACGGCGGAAAAGAAGAGGTTAAGTACACGCGACCCGTGGACGGGAAAAATCTTAATCGGAAGTCGGAAGATATCGACATCGGAAGACGAAAGCTTTGCACAGCCACAACGGCGAAAAATAAATGACTACGGGCAAGCGACTAAAAGACTGACACATCGGCTAGCAGAGTGTTTTGGACTTCGAGCGCTTAGTTGCTTTGGGAGCCGCAATGGCGGAAGCAACAAAGATTATAGACATGCAACTAGCATCGGAGGGCGGAGCGCTTTAGACTTTGGACAGCTAGCTGGTTTAGGAGCCGCAACAGCGGAAGCTAACAAAGACTACAGCCTCTAATAAAAATAAAATGCTCCGATCAAAAATAAAAACGCTAAGTGCTTAAGACTCTGAAATCCAGCGACGGTTAAAATTGCTTCTCCTCCGAAACGGTGGCTCTTCAATAAGCAAACCCAAACTTAAAATCTATGACCCAAAACAACTTCGAAACACACGCAACTTCTGAAAACCAGGACGAGTGTTAGCCTTCAATAATCTTTCAAAATTAAAGTATGACCAACAACAATTCATGGATCAAACGATTAAGAACAAACGCTAAATCATGAGGAGGGGACCAAAATTTAAGAAATTTGGGGAAAACAGTTGCAGCTGCAACAGGCCCTAACATTCTAAGAAAGACACTAATTCTAGGTAAAGAAAATAACCTATGTGCTTGACTTAAGTCATAACATTCATACGCAAAATATACGCTAGAAACCAAAAATAATATTCGAGGCTTTATGACTATAGAGTTTGGGATTTTGGGTGAAACTATACTCCAAGTGGAATTTAAGAGGCCATGTGAAGTCTTTATAGTTTATAGCTGGAAAGAAATTCAGTCATGTCAGGTTTTAACTCATTGTAGTCATTTGGGCTTCTCTGCGTTATTTGGCCTCTTCTCTATGTTGCTTGGTCTTTTACGATGTGTGAATGATGATGGACGATCCAAGGCTCTCGACCCTCATCATCCATCGGCCTTAAAAGAAAAATGTCTTTTTTTTTTCAGCAGTGGTGCAGTGAAAACGCTCTTATCATGTCCTTTATTGCTTGTCATGGCCTTTTTTGCTACAACTGCCTCTTTGCAATTTGAAGGTGCATTTGGTCTCCTATGTGTGTTAATAGTATTTCCCATTATCATATCTAAAACTATAGTGAACCTCCTCGTGTTGTTTGCAGGTTTTTATGTTGGGGTCATTGCGTTTGAAGACAAGGAACCTATTTCAAGGTGGTGGTATCCGGTACTAGTAAGACCTGATACCCTCGTCCCCTGCTCCTTGGGCTATGAGACTTGTGGCTCTGCACTGGGCCATGCCCTCATGGTTGGAGTCATTTATGTGATTTTTCTTGAAACTTCAGAGAATCTTCTGGGTATTTCGCCCTATAGTCTTATTTTATTTTTTTCATACAATCACCCATCGACCATGGAGTTTGAAAGGCATTTCAATGTAATACAATGTTAGTATTGTTGTGGATTTAAGATAGAGTTTTTCTTCATTTTTTGTCGCTCTGAACTTGTAATCATTTTATTTTCTTAAGGGAAATCTGTGAGGGTTTCAATTGGAGCAGGGTCCTGCAGCTACAGAAGAAGCTGCTAGTTTTGGCGGAAAGATAAGTTTTGGCGGAAAGAATTTAAGACAGAGATACGACACCGTAGCATGTTTCCAGCTGGAGAGCAGAGCCAAAAACCATGACTTTTAAGATAGAAAAGTCAAGAAGGCAACGGTACCTGAACGGCCGAGAAGAGAGAGCTCAACCACTGCATTGAAGGCAGCGGCGGAAGACAGGAGGGCTCAGTGACCCTCATAAAGGAAAAGGAGCAATGAGGCTGAAGCATTGAAGACAAAGGACAGAAAAGAGACGCGGTGCATCGTACCCATGATAAGTGCCGGGAAGCATGGAAGACTACAGAGAGCTGTGGTGTGACGGAAAGCGGCTACCTCAAGTACAGATATGGCCGACTGTCACTAGTTAGGGTTTGGGTTACTGTTGGGACAGGCCCACAGTGTTGTAATGGCAAGACCTTCGGGCTGCCTATATAAGAATATATTTTGTATTGTAAAAGGGTTGTTGGCAAGTTGAAGAGCTAGCTAGTCATTTTGTTAGTTAGTAGTGTTTTGCAGATTGTTAGACTGTTGTAAAAGCCTAGCTCTGGTTCTGTTATCAGTGGTAGCAATCTTACGGTAACCAGTAGCTGGCTTATAGAATATGTATGTAACGATCCACAGGGATCGACAGAGAGGGAAGAGTATATTGTAGGAGAGCAATATAAGAGAGAGAAGAGATCTAAGAGAGAATATCTTAAGCTGCATATGCGGTGCAGCAGAACTGTGTTTTACCTTCCCCTGAGCTATAATAAAAACACAGTTCTGTGGACGTAACTTCCATCCTGGAGGTGAACCACATTAAAATCAGTGTTATGCGATTGGTTTATGTGTTATGTTTACTTATGCATTTCCTAATCAGTTTGTGGACTTGTTTACAGTTAATGAATGACTGTGTTAATCAATTCACAGCAATATAGAATAGTAAATATAGGTTAACATCTTTGGCACGCTGTTTATGGTTCATTTATGCTTTCCGTATAACATTCTCTATTGCTGTATCTAATAGCCTTGTATGTTAAGTCTTGCACGTCGTCATGAGCAATGCTAAGTGCGCTAAACCGCGGGGGTAGAGTATCACAGAGAGGTGATACCGCACCGGCAGAGGAGCTGCGGTGCGCGATACCACAGGTGAAGGACTTAGCGTTGGTCAGGAACTGCGTGACGCACCGTGCGCGGCGATGCGATAAAGTTGGAGATATCGCAGGTCTGAGAAAGTGTGCGCCGCATGAGAGAATCGCGCTGCGGTATAAAGGAATATCCTGCAGCTAGAAGAGTTACGAGACGAGGAAAGCGCGCGACGCGAGTAGGAGATCGCGCGATGCGCAGAGGAGAGACCGCATCTAGGAGAGCTGCGAGACACCAGTGGGATTGCCACAGAACCCGGTCCAAGACACTTGAGTCCTTGGCCAACCCATTAGAGTCACTTCGGGTGAGACTTCAGGCCGCTTTGTGGTCTGTCGCCGAAAGGGCCAGTGATCTAGGGGTGTTGTTGGTTGGTAATAGTAAACCCGGGTCTGCCCATAGCAGCCAACAGTTTCTTGTTTTATTTATATAGTTATGTTATTGTAAAATAATTTAAATAAACGTTGTTCCTTTCCTTTGATCTTAACTCTAAACTTGTGGCATAATGTTGTTCTTTGTTTCCCACTGTGGTGTAACTACTGTAAGTTCTCCTTTTTAAAATTTCTTAAGGTCAAATGGCCATTGCAATGCTTAGTTCATTTTCTTGAAAAGAAAAGAGTTTTTCTCTGTTTTTGAATTGTGAGGTAAAAGAAGGGGATTTAAGTCATGAGGCGTTGACAAGAGAATCGATGATGTCGCAAGCATACTTGTTAATCCTCCTTAAAGTTTTTTACTATCGTTTATTTTATTTTAATAGATTTCAAAGTAGAATACTCCGATGGATTTAGGTCTGCAACAAGGGTTGCATCCTGATAACAATCTTGATTTGGTGTTAATTTCTTTTTGGGTAAATACTGTATTTTTAACTAGATATTTTGGGTTGTGAAGCCACTATTTTTGTAGCTCAGTCATTGTTTTGAAATTTGATTTTTGTATATATTAGCGTATATAAATTATTAAATATTTATGTTTGATTATAGCCCAGTGTTCATGTTTTAAACCCTAGCTACAGTATACATGCCCTTTGACCATCGAAGGGTTACAAGGTTTGAAACCTTGTCTTGTTTTTCTTAAATGTTAAGTAATTTATATGCGATTTCTCCTAAACTGAAAATGGTTGATAAGTATAATTTCAGTTTTTTATGTTTTTACGAATTAATCTTGGAAGATAATGATTTATGGAAAAGTAATAGGTATTTAATGATATGATATATACATATATACATTCTCTGCAGAGTTAAATTTGTTTGAGTTCTTTGAGCCATAGTTTAACTTTTGTGTATAACTAGCCCTTTCTGCTGAAATGGAAATTTATGGGAATAAAAACTGTGATCTTAAAATTTCTTTGATTGGTAGGAAACTAGTAAAGAAAATATGACAATAAATACTATTTGAGTGAACTCGATTATACTAAGTAAGAACTAGATGAAAGGAAAAATGCATTGGTTACTTAAAAATGGTTATCCTAATCTATGATTGTAAATGATTTAACTGAAGGAAAATTAGTGTAATGAACTTAGAAACTAATTATAACATTATAGGAAAATATCTACAGATTTCATTTTATAGAATTGTTATATTATAACACAGTTACCATTTAAACTCTGTAGAGACTAAGGCATACTTCATAAAACAATATACAAAACTTTGATCCTTTAACTTGTTCTAACTTAAAAACAGGCACTAATTTATATAATCCATCAACATTCATAAAATTCCAATTGCATATTTAGAAGTAAATCATAGATAATAAACAATCATCTTAGAACCTAGATAATTGTGGAACGGGGGAAACTACCCAAAGAAGACTGTTCCTCCCAACTGTCTCCTTAAAGCAGCCAAGATCACTTGCTTTAGGACCCCTGATCCTGTTCACTGAATCGCTAGGACAAAGAGGCTGTGTAACAGACCACACAAAAAATATCTACAACTTAGTACAACTCACTAGCAGACTTAGCTCTCAGCAATTTCGCTTTAGTTATCCCCTCACTGAATTCCTCTTGTGTACCTGAATTTTCGGTTTGCAGCAAGTCACAAGATTCTAAACACATGAAATAGAAAGTAATGAGCCTCCTGCTCAATTCGATGGTATTTATAATATTTCCCAGGCCTTTGGGTCAGTTTGGTAATTAAATGAGCCACATGCTCAGTTCCTCTTCTCAGGGAACATGACCACAATTTTAGGGATTTTTCCTCCTGTAACAGCTAGAAAATGAAATGCTAGTGCTGCCACTTGTCATTTATCCTTCTACAACTGCTCATTCCTCCTAGTGGGCCAGTAAACACTCTTTTAATAGTCTCCTTTGGATAGATGTGTCTCCTTTTTAATTATTTTAAATAAATAAATATTCAATTACAGTCATCCTTGACCATCCTTGGTCATAAAAACTTTACAATAACTTTTAACATAATGTTTTTCTCAAATAAATATTTATTTTTCAGTTCTAGGTGGGTTACAAACACCTCCTCTTAAGTTCAAAATCGTCCCCGATGTTGCTTAAGTTTCTTCTGAGTCTTCCTGGAACAAAATTGGATATGCCTCCCACATATGACTCTCCAATTCCCAGGTTGCTTCATCTGGACTGAGGTGCTGATATTGCACTTGTACCTATCCAATGGTGCGATTTTGAAGAAACATTTCCCTCCTGTCAAGAATACAATCCAATTCGACTGTAAAATATCCTTTGGGTTCTACCTGAATAACATTCTAGTCAATCACATGAGTAGCATCGAGCACATATGTTTTCAATATGGAAATATTAAATACATTATGTATTCTAAGTTTAGGTGGAAAAGCTAACTGATATGCCACTGGTCCAACTCTTTCCAATATTTCGAATGGTCCACAATACCTGGGTGCTAATTCAGCATTACTCCCCAACTTAAAGGAGCTCTTTCTAGGTTTTACCTTGACAAATACATGCTCACCTACTTGTAATTCTTTCTTAGTTATTTTAAGTCCTGGATGACGGTTTTGTCTGTCTTGTGCAGTTTTCAGATTGTTTTGTACTTGTTTCACTGTTAGTTCCGGTTCTTTTAACAAGTGAGGTCCTAACATCAATCTGTAAACCAGATTACTCCATGAAATGGGAGTATAACATTTCCTACCATACATTATTTCAAAAGGAATTAATTTGGTTGAAGCTTGGTAATGATTATTATATGCAAACTCAACTAAGTGCAAATAATCTTCCCATTTCTTTGGACAATCTCTAACATACATCTATAACATGTATTCTAGAACTTGATTGACTCTTTCTATTTGTCCATCCGTTTTTGGATGATAGGAAGTACTGAAATTTAATTTAGTATCTAGTCCTTTAAACAATGACTTCCAAAAATTACTGGTGAACTTAGGATCTTTGTCAGAAATTATTACCTTCGAAATTTCATGCAACTAGAAAATTTCCTTCTTAAAGATGTCAACAATGTTAGAAACCTTTTGAGTAGTTTTAATAGTTATAAAATGTGTTTCCTTGCTTAGTTTGTCTACCACTGCCATTATAGAATCATTTTGTTTCTGATTTTTAGGAAATCCAGTTATAAAATCAAGAATGATACATTCTCATTTCCAATATGGAATTGGAAGTGGTTGCAGAAGGCTTGTTAGGTGTCGATTCTCATCTTTAACTTGCTGACATTCTATACACCTAGCTATATATTCAACAACTTCATTCCTCATATTAGGCCAGAAATACTCTTTTCTTAACATTGTTATCATTTTTTGATACCCCGGGTGTCGAGAATAAGGACTTTTATGTACTTCATTTAAAATCAGCAATTTAAATTATGGTATGTTAGGTACATAAAGTCTGTTTTTATACAACATTAATCATTTTTCATTAAAACTTAAATCTTTTTTTACAATTTTAGATTCATTATCAGTTAATTTTTCTCTTAGATTTCGGTATTCCTTGTCCATTTTTATCCCTTCTTCCAATTTATCATCTAATTCTATTTTGTAACTACTAATGGTTGCTATAAAATTCATTCTTACATTTCTGCTTAAGCATCAGTCACTTTGTTTTCCTTCCCTTTTATGTGTTTGATTTCAAAATCGTATTCGCTAAGGAAAGCTAACCATGTAGCTTTCCTTGCATTCATATTTTGTTGATCAAACAAATATTTCAGGCTTATGTTATCAAACATTAATAGAAATCTCTTACCAATTAGATGATGGCGCCACATTTTTAGAGCATGAATTATAGCATCCAACTCTACATCATAAGTTGCATAATTCTTTTCATGTGTTTTTAGCTTCCGTGATTCATAAGCTATTACATGACCTTCTTGTGTTAGTACTCCACCCAAACCTTCATTGCATGCATCAGTGCACACAACGAAGTCCTTGTTTGGATATGTTATTTTTAATATAGGTGCAGTAGTTAACAATTCCTTTAATTTATTAAAACTTTCTTCACACTTTAGATCCCATACAAATATTTTTCCCTTTTTCTATAATGATGTTATGGGATTCACGATCTTCGAGAATCCTTCTATAAATTTATGGTAATAACCTATAATTCGCATGAAAGATCGTACATCCGACACGGAACATGCCATTCCATTATTGCTTTTATGTTATCCGGGTCTACTGATATTCCTTCGTTGGATATCATGTGACCTAGATACTGTATTTTATCTTTAAATAATTTGCATTTACTGAATTTAGCATACAGTTTATGTTCTCTCAGAACTTGTAGTATTATCTTCAAATGCTCATCATGTTCTTCTTTTGTTTTTGAATAAATTAGGATGTCATCTATGAAGACGACTACAAATTTATCTAAGTATTTACTTAATACATTGTTCATTAAACACATAAAAGTTGTTGCAGCATTCGTTATCCCAAAGGGCATAAATACAAACTCATAATTCCCGTACCAGGTTCTAAACGTAGTTTTAAAAATGTCTTCGTCTTTAATTCTAACTTGATGATATCCAGATATCAAGTCTATTTTTTAAAATATCGTCGCCCCACGTATCTGATTAAACAGATCATCGATGTGGGGGAAAGGATATCTATTTTTAATTTTCATTTTGTTCAACTGACGATAGTCTATACATAAACGTAATGTACTGTATTTCTTTTTAACATATAAGACAGGTGCTCCATAAGGGGATACACTTGGTCATATATAATTCTTATCTATCAGGAGTCTTGTAGTTGTAGTTTTAATTCATTAAGTTCTAATATGTTCATTCGATGAGCCTTTGAAATAGGTACAGCTCTTGGTACTAACTCGATAGTAAAATCAAGTTCTCTCCCTGGAGGTAATCTTGGAATCTCTTCCGAGAAAACATCTTAGAATTCTTGTAAGATTGGAATATCATCGAATTTCAACTTATCTTCTTTATTCAATTGTTCATTACTTATTACATGTAGAACAAAAAATTTACAACCTTTTTCGTACAACCATTTTCATTTGTAATGCTGAAATTTGTATAACATAAACTTTTCTAGGTATCCCCTTGATTGTAGTTATTTCTCCTTTATCATCTAAGAAAGTAAATGTCTTCTCCAAAAAAAATTAAAACTACTTGATTTTTTTCCAGCCAATCCACACCTATTAAAACATCATAAGACCCTAATGGTAATACATTTAACTTTACTTGAGTTTTGAACTGAATCAAAAACATTTCACAGCTTTCAACATAATTAACTACTTTTCTTTTGGTTCCTGTAGCTAACTAAACCAACCAAGACTTTTCAAACATTTTCAAATGTAAATTTCATTTTTATGCTATGCTTGGTGAGACATAGATTAGACTAGAACCTGGGAAAATCAAAATAGATGCATGCTTGTTTTGTATCATACCTTGTATTTCCACCATGGAGGTTTGATGATCAGCATGTCGATTCTCCAAGGCTGCATTAATTATGGGAATTTAATTTTCAAGGTCACCAACTCTTTCTTCTTCTTGAATTGTATGTGCATTGCTGAAGTTTCCTTTTATGTTTGGAAAATACTTTGCATAGTGAGGTCCCTGACATTCCCAACACTTTACATGTTCTTTTTGTTCATTGGTTTTAACATAATTATTAGGCATGTCTCTTCCTTTTGGTGCTATAATGTTTTGTTGTGATTTACCTTTAAAATCTGTTCCTTGATAATTGTTTTTGGAAAAATTTCGAGAATTATTTCTTATTAGGATTAAAACCTTTCCTTCTCTGATCAAAGTTACTTGTTCTCTAATTTTTCTAGTTAGGTATGCTTTCCTTCCTATTTTTACTTTGTTCATAATAGAAGTTAGCTTTTCTCATTTCCTCCTCAAGGGTCTTTGGATTATTGAATTCAATTATTTCCTTGAAACTAGTAGGAAAACAACTTATAAAACTATGTATCTTAGGTTTTTCATCAATTATATACAGTACATATCTTAATAAACTTAAAAATTTACTGCTTAACTCTTTCATTGACATTGATCCTAGTCTAAGTTCATAAAACTCCTTAGTTCTTTCTTCATAATACTGTTCATATAAGAATTTCCTTTTGAAGTATTTCTTAAAAATTCTCTAGGTTACATATTTTTCTTTAATATTTTTAACTCTTTTTATGTCCTGCCACCAAATGTCATCCTTTCCGATTAGGTTGTAGATATCCATTCGGGCTTTCAGTCTATATGAGTAGTTATAAATATGAAAGTACTTTTTCATACCCGATAACCAAGCCTCAGAGTCTTCACCCTTTTCCACTTCTCCATTAAACATAGGAGGTTATATCTTTTTAAATTACCCTAAAATCTCTTGATATGGTTTATACTTCCTTTTTCTAGTACCATTGTCGCTATCACTACTTTCACTGGAGTATTTATACTTTTCTTTGTGCGAACTTACTTTAAGTCCAAAGGAATATTTTACTTTCACTATCAACAAATTTTAATTTCTTACCCTTACATTTGTATGATACTTTTCTGGAATCAGTTTCATACTCTCTTCTTTTAATCTTGCCTCCATTGTGTATTTTATCTAGCAATACTTGATTTAGTTCCTCCTGAGCTCTTAAGATTTTTTCGTTATCTTCCTTTACAGTTTGTAACTCATCTCTTAAATCTTTTACAATTTGTATCAGTTCATCTGGTTGATTATTTAGTTCCACATAAATTTTATCTGGATTATTATAACGAGATCCGTCTTAAACAGGTGCTTCAACTTTTTCCATTTCCTACAAAATACAAATGTATATTTTTGTACAGAAAGTTTCATGTTTTGCATGCGAATGAGCCAATCTTCAGGACTAGTGTTTGGAAACTCACTCTAATACCACATGTAACATCTACGAATTTCGTAAATAAAAATAAATAAATAAAGGTGTAACTGCATCTATAAAGGATAAATCAATCCATATTATTCGTAACTTGTTCTTGGTGTTTCATCCATTGAGTAATAAATGACTCAAATACAACCACATTAATGTGTGACTTACCATTATGATGAATTAGTTTACTTGTCGTCAAAACATGAAATAACGTCATATTTATTTTATGATAGTTATAGTTTATGCATTTGTTGGTTATTCTCTAGAATAAAAGTTAACCTTATTCTGGTGCTAGGAGGATGGGATTATGGTCTTACTTAGCTATGTAGCTAATGCATAAACTATTTAATTCTTGCAGGTACTATTGAAGAGAAGGTTTCGTCTTACCAGGGAATCCTCCAAGGGGTCTAAACCAACGCACACAAGCAAAGGACCTAACATGCTAAGAAAGACACTAATTCTAGGTAAAGAAAATAACCTATGTGCTTGACTTAAGTCATAACATTCATACCCAAAACATATGATGGCAACCAAAAATAAGATTCGAGTGTTTATGACTATAGAGTTTGTGGTTTTGTGTGAAACTATACTCCAAGTGGAATTTAAGAGGCCACATGAAGTCCTTATAGTTTACAGCTGGAAAGAAATTCAGTCATGTCATAAAACCCTAAGGATTTTAACTCATTGTAGTCATTTGGGCTTCTCCGCATTACTCAGCCTCTACTCTTTGTTGCTTGGTCTTTTACGGTGTGTGAATCATGATGGAGGAGTTGAGACTCTCGTCCCTCATCATCCATCAGTTTTAAATCAAAAGGTTTGTTTTTTCAGTAGTGTTGTAGTGACAACACTCTTATCGTGGCCTTTGCTGCTACAACTTCCTCTATGCAATTTGAAGGTGTGTTTGGTCTCCTATGTGTGTTAATAGTATTTCCCATTATCAAATCTAAAACTATATTGAACATCCTCGTGTTGTTTGTATGTTTTTATGTTGGGGTCGCTGCATTTAAAGACAAGGAACATGTTTCAAGGTGGTGGTATTTGATTCTGGTAAGACCTGATACCCTCATCCCTTGCTCCTTGGGCTCTGAGACTTGCGGCTCTGCATTGGACCATTCCCTCATGGTTGGATTTGTTTATGCAATTTTTCTTGAAACTTCAGTAAATATTCTGGTTATTTGGCCCTATGGCCTCATTTTATTTTTGTCAGATAATCACCCATCAACTGTGGAGTCTAAATGGGATTGCAATGTAATACAATGTTAGCGTTGTTGTGGATTTAAGACATAGTTTTTCTTTGTTGTCTGTCGCTCTGAACTTGTAATCATTTTATTTTCTTAAGGGAATCCATGAGGGTTTCTCATTCTATTTAAATAGTTATGTTATTGTAAAATTATTTAACTAAACGGCGTTCCTTTCCTTCGATCTTGACTCTGGACTTGTAGCATAATGTTGTTCTTTGTTGCACACTATGGTGTAACTACTATAAGTTCTCCTTTTAAAACGTTCTTAGGGTCATATGGCCATTGCAATGATTAGTTTGTTTTCTTGAAAAGAAAGGATTTTTTTCTTTGTTTTTGAATCATGAGGTAAAAAAAAGGGGTTTAAGTCGTGAGGCGTTGGTAGGAGAATCGATGATGTTACAAGCATAGTTGTGAATCCTCCTTAAACGTTTTTAATATCATTTGTTTTAATTCAATGGATTTCAAAGTAGAATACTACGATGGATTTCGTCCTGCAACAAGGGTTGCAGCCTGATAACAATCTTGATTTAGTGTTAAGTTTCTTTTTGGGTAAATACTGTATTTTTAACCGGATATGTTGGGCCGTGAGGTCACTGTTTTTGTAGCTCAATCATTGTTTTGAAATTTGATTATTGTATAGATTAACATATATAACTTAGTAAATCTTTATGTTTGATTATATCTCAGCGTTCATGTTTTAAACCCTATATGTAGTATACATGCCCTTTGACTATCGAGGGGTTACAGGTTTTGAACCCTTGACTTGTTTTAATTAAATGTTTTGTAATTTATATGTGATTTCTCCTAAACCGAAAATGGTTGATAAGTATAATTTCAGTTGTTTATGTTTTTACGAATTAAGCTTGGAAGATAATGATTTATGAAAAAGTAATAGGTATTTAATGATATGATATATACATATATAAATTCTCTGCAGAGTTAAATTTGTTTGAGTTCTTTGAGACATAGTTTAACTTTTGTGTATAACTAGCCCTTTCGGATGAAATGGAAATTTATAGGAATACAAACTCCGATCTTAAAATTTCTTTGATTGGAAGGAAACTAGTAAAGAAAATATGACAATAAATACTATTTGAGTGAACTCGATTATACTAAGTAAGAACTAGATGAAAGGAAAAATGCATTGTTTACTTAACAATGTTTATCCTAATCTATGAATGTAAATGATTTAATTTAAGGGAAAATTAGTGTGATGAACTCAGAAGTAGATTATAACATCATAGGAAAATATCTACAGGTTTTCTTTTATAGAACATTTATATTATAACACAATTAACATTTAAACTTTGTAGAGACTAAGGCATACTTCACAAAACAATATACAAAACCATGATCCTTTAACTTGTTCTAACTTTAAAAAAATCACTAGTTTATAGAATCCACAAACATTCATAAACTTCCAGATGCAAATTTAGAATAAAATCACAGATAATAAGTAAACAACTTAGAACTTGGATAATTGCAGAAGGGGGGAAACTACCCAAAGAAGACTGTTCCTCCCAACCGTTTCCTGAAAGAAGCCAAGATCACTTGCTTTAGGACCCCCAATCCTGTTCACTCAACCACTAGGATGAAGAGGTTGTGTAACAGACCACACAGAAAATATCTGCAACTTAATACAACTCACTAGCAGACTTAGCTCTCATCAATTTCACTTTAGCTATCCCCTCATCGAACTCCTCTTGTGTTCCTGACTTTTTCAGTTTGCAGCAAGTCACAAGAATCTAAACATGTGGAATAGAATGTAATGAGCCTCCTGTTCAATTCGATGGTATTTATAAGATTGCCTAGGTATTTGGGTCAGTTTCGTAATTAAATGAGCCACCTGCCCAGTTCCTCTTCTCAGGGAACATGACCACAATTTTAGGTATTTTTCCTCGTGCAACAGCTAGAAAGTGAAATGATAGTGCTGCCACTTATCATTTATCCTTCTACAGCTGCTCATTCCTCCTAGTGGGTCAGTGAATACTCTTTCAACAATATTCTTTGGATAGGTGTCTCTCCTTTTTAATTATTTTAAATAAATAAATATTCAATTAGAGTCATCCTTGACCATCCTTGGTCATAAAACATTTACAATAACTTTGAACATAATGTTTTCTCAATTAAATATTTATTTTCAGTTCTAGGTGGGTTACAGACATAATAAATGAAGAAGTTAAAAAGCTTCCCAGTATGACCCAGTGCGACCATTGGTAGGAAACTCCAGCAATTGGTGAGTATGAAATGGAAGAACCCTCGGTCGGCCAGTCAATTCGAGGGAAAGAAGAACATAAAAATAGGTCACTCCCATATGTTTGTTTAATGTTTTTTTATATATTGTTGAATAGTCAATTTGTCAAACAATACCCTTCCATGGGATTAAGTTACTTCAGCAACCAGTCTAGAAATATTTACTTTCCAATTAGTAGTACAGATAATTCTCCCTCTTTTTATCTCATCAGCTTGAAATGTTGGCTTCATACCATGTAAGGATGGTTGTGCTCAGTTTTTTTCTCATATATATTTGCTTTCTCTAGTTTTTGTTAAAAAAAAGAAGAACTCCTTTTATCACCAAATAATTTTTTTTAAATGTTTCTTTCCAAATACACATTTTATGATCGTTTTTATAACTTAATAAGAAATTACTAGTTGGACCGATGACGCGCATTCTATAGTCAAGTAGGGGATAATGTGCCTAATGCATTTTTAAAATTTATGGCGTAAGATGATTATTTGGTTAAAAATATCTTATAAAGTAAAATACTTTAAAAAATGTTATATTTTGAGTTGATAATGTAATGGATATATTTATTTTAATTTATTTATGATGAAATGCCTTAATAAATATTATTATAATTCATTCTATATGTGTATTTCAAGAATTGTTATTTTTTATGGAAATAAAATTATATTTTTAGAATATGTTAGTAATATATATTTCATTTCTTTCTCTTTATAAAATAATTATTTAACTTGCCTTTTTCTTCTTCCTTTGAACTTGGTGTCATCTCTTTAAAAGAAGAATCACATTAAGTGTATCTCATTCCTTAGGAAAGTCACATTTCATGATGTCTTTTTGTTCCAATTATGGGAGCTTCAACTACCACAACCTCTTTTGAAGAGAAATGTCATGTATCCACTTCTTCTACTTTACTCCCTTAAAAATGAGTGGCTTCTCCATTTCACACATGTTACTCTTGATTTACCTTTCTCTCTCTCTCTCTCTCTCTCTCAAAATACATATCCATAAATAGTTGCATGTGTATAAACCCATTAGATCTCTCTAATTTCCCAAAACATTCTCAATACCTCAAAAATTGATAACTGCCATAAATGTAAGCATTCTAGTAATTGACATATTGTTAGGGTCAAATTCAAGGAACCAAGGAGTTATAAAAATCCGTGCACTTTCCAAATACCAAGGACCACCCTCAAACATTCATTGATAAACAACATGATAAAAAACCCTTGGAGTAGAGATATAGTTCACATTGCCTTGTCCAAGTCGAGTGACTCCACTAAGGAAAGTCAATACCTTTAACTTTAAAAATAATTGAATCTTTTTCATATAATGAATATACTTAGGTGGGTTCCTTTGCTAGACGAATTTAGTAATTTTGTTTATTCAACCGGTAGAGGGCAATCTCTATAGCATTCTGTCCTTAGACCAAAATCCATTCAAAGACCACCTACTATGTTTCGAAACTTGTGAATGTTGTTGAAGACAAATTCAATAGTCTGATTTTAAGTATCGCGGTTATACTCACCATTCTAGGAAACCACCTTGATTATATACCCCATGTCATCATTGCACCACCCTACCACTATTTGCACCTAATCCCCTGCAGTTTTGTTGTTCACAATGTTGTGTTTCACATGCCTTGCTTGGATATCCATCTATAAATACTCCACAACCTCCCATACCCTATTGCAATTCCACAACAAGATGTTGAGGAAACCACCCATCTGCTTTCGACATTTGATTCAACCAGTGGCACTTGATTAGGCTATCGACGATTTCTCCCGATAGAGGAAGATCAAGTATTATTATTACTATATTTTTAACTAGCAACAATCATATTAATAAGATTAATATGTTCGGAATATGCCGCATAACATTCTACCCAAGTCTAGCATGTATCCTATTTCATTAAGAATAATGCCAAAAGAGGCTTTTAAGATGCTTTCTTTGTGAAAAGATTCTTTTTTGATTGGTTGGAATTCATCACATGGTTATAGAAATATTATTTTTTAATGTGAGAATCATGTTGATACAGGAAATAGGAAAAGTATTTTTCCAGAATATTTTTAATGGGGACAATTTCTCAGCAAACCGGGACAGTTTCCGGCAAAAAACTAGGGTTAACACTGGTTCAATGTGAGTTAGGATGCAATGTGTGAAAGAGAAGGTGAGTTTAAGAGTAGGTTAAATATCTTGAATTGCTAAATTGCATTAAGTAACCTGTGTATTCCAGGATTGAAACTTGCAAGTAAATTCATTTTTAAATATTTAGTGTTTAAGAAAACGATGGTGCAATTATGTGATGTAAGTGGCAGAGCTTCCATTCCTGATCACAATCTGACAGGTAATAAACTGAGACATTTCAAGAATCCATTTCTTATCACCCATCTAGAGGGAAGTAAAAACCAATTAGGGAAGAAATTGAAC
Organism: Pseudotsuga menziesii; assembly: GCA_001517045.1. NCBI lineage: Eukaryota > Viridiplantae > Streptophyta > Pinopsida > Pinales > Pinaceae > Pseudotsuga > Pseudotsuga menziesii. The sequence goes on from LPNX010893456.1 coordinate 190,755, forward strand.
TAACAACAATTTTTGAAACTTAATCAGAGTGGTTTAGCATCGAATGAATCCTGATCACCGATCTGGCGAACAACTTTAAAAAAATTGTGGAAGAAATTAGACTGAGAATGTTCTTAGAAAATAAATTTTTTTGCTGTGATATTTGGCAGAATGAAAACATGTGAGTGTATTCAACCTCACATTCGGCCATCAAGATGACTCACACCAAAGACAATTCCTGAAAATTCATGCAAGCAAAAATTTTGTGTCTAAGGTGTGTCGTGCAGGATGTAAATAAACCATTCTACCAAGGCATTGTAATCTCAATAGGTAATAAAAGTGCACTTTTCCATTACTATTGCTCAATAAAAAACAAGAAATATCAACAATAAGGGCATGTACTTACTTATGTTTATAGAATTTTTGAAATATTTCCTTCTATGTGTATCCCATTCACTGGATGTTCTAAGATGATAGTGATGATAGAAAGAAAAAACATTGGCTGATTTGTTGAGGAAGTGTGCATTTTTGTGCTATTCATGAAAAATTGGCTTCTTTTCCAAAACATGGATAAGTACCTGCTCACATATTTGCATGTAGAAAATTTGGCATAGGTGATTCATGGTTAAGTATGCTCATATATGTATAATTATGCCTCAGATCAGATTTCATACATGGGTTGTACTTGGATTCGGTCGGTGTGCATTTTTGTGATGGACATGAAAAATTGGGAAACCATATCAAAAACTAATCTGGCAGTATTGGATTTCAGTGTAGATGGAACATTTTACAGAAGTAACCATAAACCTGATTTCCTGAATTGGTTAATTTCCTTGGTTGAATATATAGTTGAAAACTATGTTCATTGTATTTGTTTCCTTGCAATACAAATTTGAGGGATGATAACAAATAATTTCCATGAAAATTTATTTTATATCTCAATTTTGAATTTAACAGTGATTATATAAAATCACTGGTTAAGTCTCTAAATTTTTGGAAATGATGTTTTAAATAATCCACCTACAATCTTATGCTTTCATAAGATGGTGGAGCATTTGTCTATCAAGGTGCAAAACAGGTCGAATCGGTGATTTGGAAGGAAAATATCTACTTGATAAGAGACTTATTTTCAAATATGAGTCGAAGGACAAGTGAATAAATCATCCACATACAAATTTATGCTCTCAAATTCTTTTTAGCCCTCATAGGTGAGAAATTGCTGGCATTTTTCCTAAGGCCATTTCGGCTAGACTTATGTGCAAAATAGGATGAGAGGCCATTTTGATAGGCCAATATTATATTGACCATAGAATGTTTTAAAAAAAGGAGGCAATCATAAAGTGCGTAAATCATCCACCTATAATATGATTTTTTCATTAAAAAATTATCCCATATAGGTGAGAAATGGTGGGCATTTTCCCAAGGCTACATAATCCATTTTTTTAATACTTGACCAATTTTGCAAATGGAGAGCATTTTTCTATCAGGGTGCAAAACAGGATGAGTGGGTGATTTGGAAGGAAAATATCTCCTTGAATAGAGACATTTTTTTAAATATGAGTCAATGGACAAGTGAATAAATCATCCACCTACAAATTTATGCTCTAATAATTTTCTTATCCCTCACAAGTGAGAATTTGCGGGCATTTTCCTAAGGCGATTTGTGCCAGATTTAGGTGAAAAACAGGTTGGGTGGCTATTTTGGTAGGCCAATATTTTATGGACTGTAGAGTTTTTTTTTAAACTTAGCCAATGGGTAAGTGCACCAACCATCCACCTACAAGATGATTCTTTCATAGAAATTTTATCCCTCACATGTGATACATGATGGGAATTTTACCAAGGCTACTTAAGCCCTTTTTTCAATACTTAACCATATTTTCCAATGGCAAGCATTTTGATGCCAGGATGCAAAACAGGTTGAAAGGCTATTTTGGAAAAAAAATATATCCTTGATAAGAGACTTGTTTTAAAAAATGAGTCGATGTACAAGTGAATAAATAATCCACCTACAAAATGATTCTCTAATAATATTTGTATCCCTCACAGGTAAGAAATGGAAGACATTTTCCTAAGGTCATTTATGCAAGCTTTAGGTGCAAAATAGGTAGAGTGGATATTTTGGCAAGCCAATATTTTCTTAACCATATACATGTTTTCAAGATTCAGCCAATGGTCAAGTGCATAAATCATCCACCTACAAGATTATGCTTCCGTAAAAATCTTATCCCTCCTAGGTGATAAATGGTGGGAATTTTCCCAAGGCTACTTAAGCCCTTTTTTCAATACTTAACCTATTTTTCCAATGGCGAGCATTTTTTTGTCAAGGTGAAAAATAGGCCAAATGGGTGATTTCGAAGAAAAATATATCCTTCATCAAAGACTTCTTTTCAAATATGAGTCAATAGAAAAGTGAATAAATCATCCACCTACAACTATATGCTCTCATCATATTTTTTCCCCTCACTGGTGAGAAATTGCGGGCATTTTACTGAGGCCATTTAAGCCAGTTTTAGGTGCAAAATTGACTGAGATGCAATTTTGGCAGGCCAACATTTTCTAGCCCATAGTTTTTTTTTAAATTGATCCAATGTGTAAGTGAAAAAAACATCCACCTAAAAAATGATGCTTTCATATAAATTTTATCCCTCACATGTGAGAAATGGTGGCCATTTTACCAAGGCTACTTAAGCCCTTTTTCAACACTTAACCAATTTTTCCAATGGGAAGCATTTTCGGCGAGGTTAAAAAAGAGGCCGAATCTCTATTTTGGAAGGAAAATTTATCCTTGAACAGAGACTTGTTTTCAAAAATGAATGGATGGACAAGTGAATAAATCATCCACCTACAAACCCATGCTCATACAATTTTTTTATCCTTCACATGTAAGAAATGGAGGCCATTTTCTTAAGGCTGTCTACATTAGTTTTAGATGCAAAACATGCTGATTGGTTGTTTTTGGTAGGCCAATATTTTCTTGACCATAGATATTTTTTCAAAATTGAGCCAAAGGTCAAGTGCATTAATAATCCACCTACAATAATATGCTTTCATAAAAATCTTATCCCTCATAGCTGATAAATGGTGGGCATTTTCTCAAGGCTACTTAAGCCATTTTTCAGTGATTTTTCAATACGTAACCAATTTTGCCAATGGTGAGCATTTTTCTGTCACGATGCAAAACAAGGTGAATGGTTGTTTTGTAAGGTAAATGTATCCTTTTACCAAAATCTTGTTTTCAAAAATGAGTCAGTGGACAAGTTAATAAATCATCTACCTACACAATGAGGATCTCTGAAATTTTTTTCCCTCACAGGTGAGAAATGGTGGGCATTTGTCTAGGGCTATTTAGACTTTTTTTTAAGACCAAGAAAATGGTAAAGTGCATAAACCATCCACCTGAAAGATGATACTTTTAGAAAATTTTCATCTCTCATAAGTGAGAAATGGTGGGCATTTTCTCAAGGCTACTGAAGCCCTTTTTTCAATTTAGTGAAATCAAATTTTCCAGTGGAAGGCATTTTTTTGTTAAGGTGCAAAACAGGTTGAATGGTTGTTTCTGGAAGGAAAATATCTCCTTGCACATCATATTTTTTTATGTTTTATATTAATAAAGTATGAAACTTTAATTACTATTTTTATATGTAAACAGACACTCTATAATTAGGATATATAACATATATTATAGGCACATTTATAATATATTTCATATTTTTTTAATTAGATAAATTCAATATGACATATATTGCCAATATTGAATGTTTTAGTTTATTTTGCAAAGTAACTCATCAATGGATCTTTCAAATGAACCATCTCAACAAAATATTCCTCTATAAAGAGGACGACGTAAGGGTTTAGATTACTCAAATCTTCCAACTTTGGAACCGCATGACATTGTCCTTCAATTCACTCATTCTAGATGTAAAAATACTACTCAATGTTTTGATCATGGACAATGTCATCTATTTGGAGATCATAAATCCATACCACATAATGAGTTGAGAAGTTTCCCTCAAACAACAACCAATCATCCAGTCATTGTTGAAACTCATTGTCCTCAATGTAATCAACCTTTGACAAACAACGATTTTGCTGGACAACAGATGAAAAAATTCTCTCCAATTGTAGTTGAAGGGAATGTTAACATTCAAAATGAAAATGTCTACGACAGAATGAAATCTATTACAAAGAATGTGACGGTCCCAAATTTCCCTTAGAGAAAATATTTTTTTCCTACTGCCACGACAATGAACTCTGTTTCGGAGAATGTGAGGGTCTCCAATTTCTCTTAGAGAACAGATTCTATTCTTGTAACCATTGCAATAATATCTATTTCAAAGAATGTGCATGTCCCAAATTTCCCTCAAAGAACATTTTTTATTCCTTCTTCCTCTACAATTCACTCTGTTTCAGAGAACATGAGGGTCCCAAATTTCACTCAAAGAACATATTTGTTTCTTGTTTCCACTAAAATGAGACATATTTCATAGAATGCGCATATCCCAAATTTCTCTCAGAGAACCATTTTTAACCATGCCTCCATTACAATGAACTCTGATTTGAAAAATAAAAATATGTACCAAAGAATGAACCCAGTTTTGCGGAATGAGGCCCTAGTTTTCCCTCAATAACCAGTGATTGATGTTATTGTTGTTACAAATCACTCTGATCAAAGTGAAGGTTTTGTTGCTCAAAAACCTAGGGAGCCTTTGACTACAATTAATCGTGAAGTGAATCAAAGTGTAGAACCCAATGGGAAACAATTGGAAAAATAATCTCTTAGGAACTTGGATGCTACTAGAAAACATGAAGCAACTGAAATAATTGCATTTCAAGAACAAATGGATAGAAATACAACTGCAGGAAATTAAAGTACTACAACTAGTTAAGATGTAACATAAATGCGAGAAGGGTTGTGAGAAAATCAAACTACACATGCTAAGAGAAGGTCACTAGGAAAACTCTTAAGGACATCCTTATTGCATATTAAGAAGCGGTCAAGATGGTATAACCATAGAATAAATGAGGGGAAGACAAAATTTATAGAAATTGGGAGATGGTTTTCTAGAAAATCACTTCAAGATGTAAATGAAAATGACATTATTGCTGGAATTGGGTACTTCATGAGCAAAAACTATAATGAAAAAAACTAAAATTGAGGATTTTCTTGAACATCTAGATGGAATTCTTGATAAACTACAATAAATTGTTATGGAAGAGATTCGTAAGGATTTTATGCCAAGCAACATGGCACAAGTATTTATCAAATCAAGCATGAATCATAAGGATTTGAAATGTTTAAAGAGAATTGATGCTCATGGTGTACTAAAGGGGGTTAATCCAACATCGGTTTGTAGGGAAATGAAAAAGTGGAGCGAAGAAACCAAGGATATTGATATGGGTTGGAAGAGAACTAATGGTTTCACATATGGAGTTAGGGTCAAACAAGTAAAGTCATATTATTCCTTTATGGTTGAATCATATGAAAAGAGGTCTGGAACTATAGTCAATGAAGTTTCTTTCAAACTTGGTATTGATTCTCGCGTACATTGTGATTGAGGTGGGGAGGTATGTGAGATATTATTTGAGTTACTAGAAGACAATGGCTTGATTTATTGTGTAAGCCTTGGAAAATGGGATGGAAAAGAAGAACATAGATAAGTTTTAGCACATGTTGTTGATCCTAAAAATGAGGAGAACTTAATGAAAAAAATAAATAAGATTTCACAAGATGACATCAAAATGGTGGATGGTAGGGTTGTCAAAACTAATTTGTTTGAGTGTCATGATCTAGTGGCCATATGCAATTTAGTATGCAAGAATATTGTTTCTCCAATGGGAAATATTTTTTGTCCTTGGTGCACATTCCATAAAAAAGAGATACACATGGTTACAGATGAAGTCAAAATTGAAGAAGGAGATACTATCCGTACTGTTTCTAAATGTTATGCAATGTCAAGAGACTTGCACCTTGTCAAATATGCAAATTTATTACAAGTTTTGAAATTTTTGTTTATATCTTGATATTACTTGCTTAATCTAACTATGTTCTTGAACATCAGGAGTTGAATGCGACTTTCAAACCAAGAAAAGGATGGGAAGAAATGTTATATGAACATATTATAAATATTCAACCAACATTATCTGGTAGAAAGATGGCTATTGTGAATAATTATCCCATTGATAAAAGAAATGATGAAAAGGTACACACTTTCATGATTAGTTCTTACCGATAAATTAATCTTCTTAGTGTTTCACTAATTCCTACCTACTAAAACATGTGGTGCCAATTATATTTGACTCTTGGCTCAATGTACAAACTTGTATATTGTTCTCGCCATGCTGGGATCATAACAATTTTGAATATGTTTCGTGAAATTCAAAGAATTGCATAAGATTATGACAAGGTTCATCACACTAGAGGCACAAAGAGCACAAAATTTGTTTAAATTTGGGAGGAGATGGAGAAAATTGGTGTTCCGTGTAAGCCAAGAGAACCATACCATCATAAAATCCAACAATACAATGATCTTAACTATGGGAAATCATATGGATCAGCATCAGACAAGATCCTCATTTGACATGAGGGAATTTTAAAGGTTTAATAATTATGTTAACAGGGAAATTATTTTTTATGTGGTCCTTGACTAATAATACATTATGATGTTATTATGTTTTGACTATTGTTGCATGGATCTCATTGTTATTTACTTTGAAGATAAAACTTAGTATTTATTCATATGCATTGAAACTTATGTATTGTTTCTAGCTTATTGAAGGCCTACGATATGAAGAGAAGAATAAAAAGTTGGTGAGGTTGTGGAAGTGTTATAAAGAATTTCACATGTTGCAACTGTAAGGGTGTAGAGGGGATGATGTATATGCATATGAGAAAAGGTATGTCAGTTTCATCGTATTATCTTTATTGAATGGTAGTATCATTTCATACATGATTAAGATTTTGAGCCACTGTTGTTGCAGGATTGGCTTCCTTGCAACTAAGTTTATTTGGTTATGTTCTTGTTGTTTAGGAGATGAGATGGTTCCTTATATGCATGTACAAGGGGCCCATGATCTTGAGATGAAACTGTCTATTCATCCTTATACGTTGGTATGATTAAGGAATGAAGTAATTGAGCGTAAGCATAGAGAAATGAAAAATTTGAATAACAACCAAGGAGGAGGAAGAAGAGTTCATAGGGATAATAGAAGCACATTTTAACATTATAGAATTTGTCTTGTAAATGAGATGAGAGCCCAACTTGTCAATATTTTCAGGAGATCAGAAGGTCAGAAGGTACTTTCCAAAATTTTAGACAAAGAAAATTCTTTCCTTCAAATATTAGAAGTCAACTTTGTGTTGAATATGGCAAGTCAAGAAATCAATTGAATAAGGAAACTGCAGCACAATTGGCATCACATTTCCCTGATGTCAATTTTCAAAAAGTGGAACAACTATTTAACTCATGGGAAAAACAGTATAAGAAATCATTGATTGCACCACAAACAGTAATATGTCCTACTATGAAATCTTATCTCGTTCAATTTTAATTTTATAGTGTGAGGAGTCATAATGTTTGTGTTTAATTATTAATATGTCCAATAGTGAGTCTTAAGAACAAAACCAATCAACAAATATGGAAAAGAGTCTTATCGAGAATCACATCGCTTTGGAAAGAAAAAGGAAAAAAATGGTGTTAAAACAAAAAAAAACCTATTTTTCCATCCAATAGTGAGTATTATATTCATTCAATTGATTACATATCATCATGTATTTATCAATCTAGTTGATTTGTGGTTGGCGGTAAAAATTTTGCTTGAACTCTAACTTTGTCCACCTCACTAATCTTAGGAAATGAGTCAGGACAGAGTTATCAAACAAAACAAATGCAAGGGGAAGTTGATTCTGATACCCTAGTGATGATTGAAGAAAATAACAATAAAACTTTTGGTGTTTCATCCTCAACAATAGAGGCATTGTATACATGCCAAATGCAATAATTGAATGGAGCAAATACTGTTGATATGCCACTGATGGAATCTATGATTCACAATAGAAGATGTGTTTCATCCTCAATAAATGGGGCAGAGAAAAGTGCTAAGAAACAAGAATCTAAAGGGACAAATGTTGGAATCCAAGTGATCGAATATAACAATCATATTAAAAATGGTGTTGTCAATAAGCAAAAAAGAAAATTTTTGAGGATGAACAACAAGCAACATATTGTATGCAAAGTGGTGAAGAACATAACTTTTTTAATGATATGGAATGGTTATGGTCTTAATCTATTAAGAGATCTTTTTTGATGATATTTTGAAGATTTTTGGATATAGATTTGAAAAGGTCTAATATTTTATGCACCTATAAGCATTTTATTTACCTTTCTCTATGGAAAAAAATAAGCTTGAATTTTTTTGAGAAAAAAACATTTACATAGATTTCGTTGTAAATTCATTCTATTGTGGTGTGTTCCCATACATGTGCAATTATACTTTATTTTACCCCACAAAAGAACATCATAATTGTTATTTGATAGAAATGAAATCAAGTAGAATTATCGATTGTTACTACCGAAATTCACCAAGTCGTCATAGACAATATATAAAAAAGGATATTTAAAGTATTTGGACAGTTGAAAATGATCTAAACCTTCCCTGAATGTATAAGAAAAGGAAAAAAAATTCTATCACTCATTAATGTACAACATAAGCAATGGAATAAATTATCTATCACTCGCTAAAGTACAACAAGAGAAAAAGAAAGACAACTAAGAACGAGCTAGAATTTACAAAACTCCATCATGCAAAAAAATGCATTTTTTATTATCTGCCGATAAATAAATACATACAATGATTTATGCATGTCTAGCATGGTTATGAGATGGCTGAAATAACTCCTCTTGAGCAGGAGACAAATTTGTATGGTATCTCTTGCCTTTTGTAGAAGACAACGATTCTCCAGAAACTGTAGGAGGCACTGTTTGTAATTTGGTTTCAAGCTCTTTAATTTTCTGTGTACTTTTTTTTAATATTTGCCAGAAACACACTATTTTATTCCATCAACCTCTTCAACTTATCCACATTGTTCTTATACTTCTTTGATTATTCTTCTTCCGTACCTTCCAATTCTCGTGTTTTATGGTTCAACTGGTTGGTAACTACAACAAATGCATCTTGCAGTTCCTTAATCTCTTTCTCCTACTTTTCTACCCTCAACTCTATCTCATTGGGAATGATAGGAATCGCCATAGTGAAAACAACTAGACCCTGTAATTCCTGATGCAAATCAACAATTCTGTATTTAAGTGATTGAATTTCCATATCACATCGTAAATGTTGAACGTTTCGTCCCACCAAGAGTTTTGATTCTAGCTCTCTTATTTTCGGATCCTCTTCAGCCATATCCTCTTTAATTTTTTTATATAATGGTGATGAACCAAACACATCACCTAGAGAAAAGTTTGTTGAGAAGCATTCTTGTAGCCTCTTCTCTCATTTTTCAAATGACTTCTCTCGCTCTTCTAAGGACATTCAAAACTGTAGGAGTTTTTCTCTTTCCACCCTTACCTTTTCCTCTTTTGGTATCCTCACACTTGTATCCTTTGGTACCATTACCTTGATCCTCACCACCTTCTGTACTGTGAAGTTTTTTTCCTCTCCTTTTCTTTTTAATTTCCAGTGTCTCGAAGATCATTTCTAACCTTTTTCCTTTGATTTTATCAGCTTCCTTAGAAATGGTTTTTCTCAAACTAGAAACCAATGTGTAACACCCCGGTTTTGACCCTGTTTTCATTTATATATATGATGGAAAAATTGTAAATAATCATGGTGTGGAGCTAAAGGAAAAATCCCCACCATTGATTTAGCATTTTTATGTTTCATTGATTAAAATCGATGCCAATAGTATTTGGTGCTAGATGACACATTATAAATTTTGGACATCATATAAATATGCAATTTAAATAAAAACCCACAACCAGCTACGTCTGTGCAAAAAATAATGAGACAGGGGGAATGATTTCCTAAGGATAAGGGGGGGAATGTTTAACCTTTGGGGAAAATCCATGTGTCAAAAGAAAACACCTGGAAACGTATTCCCATTCCCTCATGCATTCACATTTCCATCTTCCCTCACATTGTAGGGAGCGGGGATGTTTTGATCATGCATTCTTCTTTCAACCAAGCATTTTTCTTTTCTTTGTTGTTTTCCCCACGTAGTTGATTTTTCCTGATTTTTTATCCTTCATTCACCCATGCGTTCGATTCTTTCCTTTTTCATCAGCACGCATACCCAGTCCACCAGGGGGCTCTCATCGAAATGTTGTGGTCGATTTTCTAATAATTCGCTATTCCATTCTATTCATGCGTGTTGTACATTCATCCTTTTTTACTGAACTATGTTTTGTTATGAGTTGTTCATCTGTGGTTTCCTTAGTACTGTTGCACAATGGTATCCTCTGTCATAGAGTGTGTGAAAGCCTTTTTTCCATGTTAACATTACAGTTTTCCGCATGTGCATGTTTTTCCTTGGTCTGAATCGGTTTGGAGTGGAATTGTGTCTGAACTAGCTTGATAAACCTAGTGTAGGAAGGAATCTCATAGACAGATCTAGAGGGGCTGGTTTTCTTCTTTGCACACCCTGAAGAGCACTGGAAGGTAAGGCATATCCTAAGGGACTATGTAGCAGAGAAGGGGATGCTTCCTTGTGTTGGTTGTGTATATGTTTTAGAAGCCAAGCCAGATCTGGTGCAGGTGTCCATAGCTCTATGGTTGAGCTCACTAGCTTAGCAGTTCAAGCCTTCCAGCTCCTTTGTAGCCTGATAAACCCATCTATTATTAGGCTTGGTTGGTCCTTATTGTGAATGTTGGCTTGACTGACTGCAGTCTGATAAACCCAACTGTTAGCTGGCTTGGTTGTTTATCCTGATAAACCCAGCATTATATTGGCTTGTTTGTTTGTAGCCTCATAAACCCAACGGTGTTGACTTGGTTGAGTCTTGTTGTATCCTTGGCTATTTGTGAGCATGATAGTGTTACCTTATTCCTTGTGGGAATCATGCCCAGCTTGGGGGTGGTAGTGCTGCTGATATATTGATGAGCACACTGGCCTATGGTTGGGTGGAACGTTGCAACGATATAGCTGGTTGCGGGGAAAACTTCTTTCAAGATAAGTATATTTGTCTATGTTAATCTCTGCAATTGTATTTTCTTAATGAAATATGACGAATATGCCAATGTGTTGAATTGATGAATTGCTTCAACTGTATAATTTCCATTGTATGCATCTCTGTATGTTTTCTTTCAATTCATTTTTAAATTATGTTAAGGAAGCTTAGATTGTCGGATTGGTGATGGCCTGAATGAACAAATATGTCCAAGACTTCCTTCAAAGTCACATTTTTTTTGCCAAATATCTTTCTTTACTCAACTTGCGGAATGTGGGATGTGGGATGCAGCTTCAGAAATATTCCCTTTCACAAATTTCCCTTATGCAACTTCCTTTCCACAACCTACAGGATGCAGGATTATGGGATGCAGGATGCAGCTTCGCAATTTCTATCTTCCACAAATCTCCTTCCGCAACTTATGGGATGCAGGATGTAGGAATGTGGGATGCGAGATGAGGGATGCAGCTTCACAATATGTCTTCCGCGAATCTCCTTCCACAACTTGCGGTATGCGGGATGCGGGACGAGGGATGTGGCTTCGCAATTTCTGTCTTTTGTGAATCTCCTTCTGCAACTTGCGGGGTGCGGGATGCAGAATGCGAGCTCGCAATTTCCAAATTTCCCCGATTCCACAATTCAAGTTTTCCTCACCATTGATTCTTGTGGGTTGAATCTCTGCCATTGATCTGGCTCCAGATGCGGAATGAATGGAGACCGTCGATTTGATCACTAACAGGTTCAATTTCCCTGTTATTGGAATTTTGGAGATTTTATAAATGTGGGAATCAATGAGCTTCGAGTTGGACGCTCCTACAATAATCAGATCAAGCATTTATGGTCATTATCTCTCTTTGGTAATGAGAGGGGACGTGATAGCGTGGTATTACAGCCGCGGGTTGCAGCATTGGGCCTTGAAGGGCTGAGTTGAACAGTTAACAAAGTTGTGGGTTGCAGCATTGGGCCTTGAAGGGCCGAGTTGAATGGTCGACGGAGCTATTGGTAAATGGTTTTTACTCTGATTTTATTATGTAGCTAATGATTTTGTTACTAACACATTTTGTAGAATTATAGTCGCCTTCAAAGAGAAGCATTCTAGATAGCGTAGTTTGGTAAATTTAGTTTGGCTGATCCATGAGACTCGACATGTGGGATGATGCACAGAACCCCAATGAATGTGAGGAAGATGCTATGGAGGGAATGTCCAAATTGGGAATGCTGAGACAGATTCTAATGGGAGGAGGTTTCACAATACCCCCCCAGAATTTGCAGCCACCATGAGATTCCTAAGAATGGAGATGCAAAGCCACAGGGAAGATAATGAAAGATTGGTTAAGGCTATGGAGGAGTAGAATCAGTTGAATGCGGCCATGCTGCAAATTTTGACAGACATTCAAAGGAAGATGAACTCTGGGGATCGGACATCAAGACCAGAAGGAAGTAAGAGCATGGACAGAAGAAGAAAGAGATATCCTAGTGGGTCATCTGACTCTCAGGGATACAATGGTGATTCAAGTTCTTCTTCTCATGAGAATCAAAGAAAGAGGCACTACCAGAACCATTCACGTTATGAATTTAAGAAGGCAAGGCCTCCTACCTTCAATGGTGAGGTAAAGAATGGACAAGAAGCTAAAGCTTGGCTCCTTGGGATGAGGAAATATTTCCAAGTCTAAGACTATTCTGGAAATATGAAGGCTAGGGTATCCATCTTCAATTTGAATGGAAGAGCATCCATATGGTGGGAGCACTTTAGGAAAGTGAAAAATATTAATGAAAGGAAAATTGTGTGGAAACAATTCCATAAATATTTCAAGCAGAAGTACCTCTCTGACAGGTACTATGATGATAAGATAAAATAAATCCATGAGCTGAGATTGGGACAGTAGACCATGGAAGAGTATGCAAACAATTTCTTGGATCTGTTGCGGTATGTCAGGTACATCAAAGATGAAAAAGTAAAAATACAACGTTTCCTAAGTGGATTACCTCAGTCTTACAAAGATAGAATTGAGTTTTATGAACCTAGAATTCTGGAAGAAGTGATAAGGAAAGATAAGTATTCCTATGAGCAAAGCAAAGGCAAACCTGATTACCATAAGACATGGAAGGACACAAAGAATGAGAATTTTGATTAAAGGAAGAAAGGTTTCAAACCTTCTAACTTCAATAATTAGTAGAAGAAACCATCCCAAGTTGAGAAGCATCCAGCTAGAGTGGTGGGAGAAAAGCCAAGAGATCCACAACAAAACAAAGAACCACTCCAATGTTGGAAATGTGGAGGACCTCACATGCACAGGTATTGTCCTCTTGAGAATGAGAATGCAAGGCCAACCTACAACGTTCAAGATGTAGAAATATGGGTCAAGTAGAAAGGGTCGTCCCTAGGATTTATGCATCACTCGAGGATCACCGAGAAGATCACCAGTCAACTGTGGTTGAAGTTGCAGGTAAGATTGTTGAGAAATCTATTTCTATTTTTATTGACCCTGGTTCTACTCACATTTACATTACTCCTATATTAGTGGAGATTTGTGCTTTTAAGAAGGTAAAGCATAGAAAATCGTGGTTAGTTCAGCTAGCCACTGGAACTAAGAGAAAGGTTATTGAAGTGGTAGAGAAATGTCCATTGGTGATGAATGGATTGGTCACTTGTGTAGATCTGAATGTACTACCAATCGATTCCTATGATGTTCTCATTGGAATGGATTGGTTAGAATCTCACAGAGTAAAGCTCGAGTACTATAATAAAACTTTTGAATGCGTGGATGAAGAAGGGAACCCAATAGTTTTAAGAGGCATTCCATAGGTGATTTCTGTGAGGCAGATTTCAGCAATGCAGTTGAAGAGTTTTGTAGGAAGGGATACCAGTTGTATGCAGCGCATATTATGGAGGCAACAGAGAATGAAACTCCTATATTGGAGGACTTTCATGTGTTGCAGGAATTCAGGGATGTTTTTCCTCATGAGATTCCATGGATTCCTCCAAAAAGAGACATTGATTTCATGATTGAACTTGTGTCAGGAGCAGCACCAGTGTCCAAGACACCCTACATAATGAGTACACTATAAATGCTAGAGCTGAAGATGCAATTGCAAGATTTATTGGAGAAGAAGTATATCAGGATGAGTGTGTCTCCTTGGGGAGCACCAATTCTGTTTGTGAAGAATAAAGATGGTACACTCAGGTTGTGTATTGATTACAGAGAGCTGAACAAAGTCACTGTGAAGAACAAATATCCTTTTCCTAGAATTGATGACCTCTTTGATCAAATGAGAGGAGCAAAGGTATTTTCCAAGATAGACTTGAGGTATGGTTACCATCATGTGAGAATCAAGGATGAATACATTCATAAGATAGGATTCAGAACAAGGTATGGACATTATGAGTTTGTATTGGTACCATTTGCTCTCACAAATGCACCAGCTACATTTATGTGCCTTATGAATAGTGTCTTCAGCAGGTATTTGGACAAGTTTGTCCTTGTTTTCCTTGACGAAATTCTTATTTATTCTAAGAATGAGGAAGAGCATGAAGAGAATCTAATATTGACATTACAATTGCTCAGGGAGCATCAGTTGTATGCAAAGCTGAGCAAGTGTGACTTCTATAAAGATAGAATCCAATATTTGGGTCACATTATCTCAGAAGATGGTATATCTGTGGACCCTGACAAGATTGAAGCCATTATGAATTAGCCTACTCCAAGAAATGTGACAAATATAATATCTTTTATGGGATTTGCAGGATACTACAGGAGATTCATTGAAGGATTCTCCAAGGTTGCAAATGCCATCACTTCTTTGCAAAGGAAGGGGATAAAGTTTGAATGGACATTAAGGTGTGAAGAAAGCTTCTAGCAGTTGAAGAAACTTCTCACAAGTGCACCAGTATTGAAAGTTGCAGACCAGAGAAATATTTTGTGGTGTACACGGATGCATGCGGTCAAGGAATTGGAGGATTTCTTATGCAAGACAACCACGTGATATGTCATGAGTCAAGAAAGTTGAAGGAGCATTAGAAGAACTGTGTCACTCATGACCTAGAACTTGCAGCCATATTACATTCTATCAAGATGTGGAGGCATTACTTGATGGGAAGCAGATTTGAGCTAAGGACAGACCATTGTGGTCTGAAGTATTTGTTTGATCAGCCTACTCTAAATTCTAGGAAAGCTAGATGGCTGGAGTTTTTATGTGAATTTGATTTTGAAATCAAACACATAAAAGGAACAGATAATAAGGTAGCTGATGCACTCAGCAGGAAGGTGCACGAAATGCATGTGGCATCTCTTAGTATTTTTCAGTCATATTTGAGACAACAAATTGTTAATTATGTTGCTGAAGATGAATTGTATGTGTAGGTAAAAGACAAATTGTGGCATAAAATTATTAAGAAATATGAGGGATATAAATTAGAAGAAGATGGACTTATTAATTACAAGAACATAATTTATATTCCAAATGTAGCATATTTGAGGAGGGTTGTTATGGATGAGATACACCAAGCTCCATATTCAGGGCACCTAGGATATCAAAAGACAATTTCTACAGCTAGAAAGCAGTATTTTTGGCCAGGAATTAAAAAGGACATGGTTGAATATATTTCAAGGTGCATGAAATGTGAGCAAGTGAAGGTTGAGCGTCAACACCCAATGGGTTTGTTGCAGCCTTTGCCAGTTCCAGAATGGAAATAGGAATTTATTTCCATGGATTTTATTATAGGATTTCCAATGAATTGGAAACAATGTGATTCCATCATGGTTGTGGTGGACAAGTTGACAAACGAAACACATTTTATACCGGTTAAGTCTACGCATAAGACTGATGACATTGCAAAGATATTCATGAAGGAGATTTTCAAATTGCATGGATTTCCTAAGGCAATAGTCTCTACTATAGATGTTAAGTTCACTTCCAAATTTTGGAAGGAATTGTTTGCATATTGGGTACAAAGTTGAATTTCAGCATTGCCTACCATCCTCATACTGATGGGAAGATAGAGAGAGTTAACTAGGTACTTGAAGACATGCTTCACATGTTTGTGATGGACAAACCAACCAAGTGGGAAGATTATTTACACTTGGTATAGTTTTCTTATAACAATGGATAGCAAGCATCGTTAGGGATGATTCCATATGAAGCTCTGCATGGCAGGAGGTATAGGACACCAGTGACTTGGGATAATCCAGTGAACAGAGTTGTACTTGGTCCAGAATTGCTCATGGAGATGTAGTGGGAGGTTGTAAAGATTAAGAAGAATCTAAAAGCAACCCAAGATAGAAAGAAAAGCTATGAAAATAAGAATATGGTGAGCAGAGACTTTAGTGTTGGGGATCATGTCTACCTCAAAGTGAGGGCAAAGAAGAGTTCCTTGAAGCTTGGAAGTTGTGACAAGCTGTCACCAAGATATTGTGGGTCGTTTGAAGTGCTTGAAAGAATAGGGCCAATTGCATATAGAATTGCATTTCTTGCTAGCACTAGGGCTCATAATTTTTTTCATGTTTCCTTGCTTAATAGATATATACATGATCCTAACCATGTGATAAATTCCAAATCAATCCAATGCACATCCTCACCAAGAAGGTCACAATGCTCTGGAACCGAGCCATAAGGAAGGTGAAGGTGTAATGGGAGCACTATAGTCCTGAAGATGCTACATGGTAGCTGGAGGATTCCATGCGATTGACACATCCTTTTTGTTTAATTATGCGGAGCACTGAGGGTGGTGCCAGTGTAGCATTTTGTTCAATTTTGTAAAGCACTGAGGACAATGCTATTGAAGGGGGAGGGGAATGTAACACCCCAGTTTTGACCCTGTTTGCATTGATATATGTGATGGAAAAATTGTAAATAATCATGGTGTGGAGCTAAAGGAAAAATCCCCACCATTGATTTAGCGTTTTTATGTTTTGGCGATTAAAATCGATGCCGATAGTATTTGGTGCTAGATGACACATTATAAATTTTGGACATCATATAAATATGAAATTTAAATAAAAACCCACAACCAGCTACGTATGTGAAACAAATAATGAGATGGGGGAATGTTTAACCTTTGGGGAAAAGCCATGTGTCAAAAGAAAACACCCAAAAACGTATTCCCATTCCCTCATGCATTCACGTTTCCATCTTCTCCCATGCTGTGGGGAGCGGGGACGTTTTGATCATGCATCCTTCTTTTACCCATGTGTTTTACTTTTCTTTGTTGTTTTCCCCACGCAACTGATTTTTCCTGAGTTTTTATCCTTCATTCACCCATGCATTCGATTCTTTCATTTTTCATCAGTGTGCATACCCAATCCATCGGGGGGCTCTCATCGAAACGTTATGGTCGATTTTTTTATCATTCACTATTCCATTATGTTCATGCGTGTTGTACATTCATCCTGTTTTGTTGAACTGTGTTTTGTTCTGAGTTGTTCATATGCGGTTTCCTTAGTAGTGTTGCACAATGGTCTCCTTTGTCACAGAGTGAGTGAAAGCCTATTTTTCCATGTTGACATTGTGGTTTGCTGTGTGTGCATGTTTTTCCTTGGTCTGAATCGGTTTGGAGTGGAATTGTGTTTGAACTAGCTTGATAAACCTAGTGTAAGAAGGAATCTCGTAGACAGATCTAGAGGGGTTGGTTTTCTTCTTTGAACACCCTAAAGAGCATTGGAAGGGAAAGCATAGCCCTAGGGACTATGTAGAAAAGAAGGGAATGCTTCCTTGTGTTGGTTGTGTAGATGTCTTAGAAGCCAAGCCATATTTGGTGTAGGTGTCCATAGCTCTGTGGTTGAGCTCACTAGCTTAACAGTTCAAGCCTTCCATCTCCTTTGCATCCCGATAAACCTGTCTGTTAGTTGGCTTGGCTGGTCCTTAATGTGAATGTTGGCTTGACTGAATGCAGTCTAATAAACCCAACTGTTAAGCTGGCTTGGTTGTTTAGCCTAATAAACCCATCATTATATTGGCTTGTTTGTTTGTAGCCTGATAAACCCAATGGTGTTGGCTTGGTTGAATCTTGTTGTATCCTTGGCTATGTG
Source organism: Pseudotsuga menziesii (assembly GCA_001517045.1). Lineage (NCBI taxonomy): Eukaryota > Viridiplantae > Streptophyta > Pinopsida > Pinales > Pinaceae > Pseudotsuga > Pseudotsuga menziesii. The sequence goes on from LPNX010893456.1 coordinate 208,924, forward strand.
TGAGCCTCTTAGTGTTACCTTATTCCTTGTGGGAATCATGCCCATCTCGGGGATGTCATTGCTGCTGATAGATTGATGAGCGCATTAGCCTATGGTTGGGTGGAACGTTGCAACGACATAGCTGGTTGTGGGGAAAACTTCTTCCAAGATAAGTATATTTGGTCTATGTTAATCTCTGCAATTGTATTTTCTTAATGAAATATGATGAATATGCCAATGTGTTGAATTGATGAATTGCTTCAGCTGTATAATTGACATTGTATGCATCTGTGTATGTTTTATTTCAATGCATTTTTAAATTATGTTACAGAAGCCTAGATTGTCGGATTAGTGATGTTTTGAATGAACAAATATGTCCAAGACTTTCTTCAAAGTTGATTTTTTTTCCAGAGATACTCCTTTCTGTAACTTGTGGAATGCGGGATGCAGCTTCGAAATCTTCCTTTCCACAATTTTCCCTTCCGCGACTTCCTTTCTGCAACCTGCAATGGGGGATGTGGCTTCACAATTTCTCTCTTCCATGAATCCCCTTCCTCAACTTCCTTTCCACAATTTCTCTCTTCCATGAATCTCCTTCCGCAAATTGTGGGGTGCGGGATGCGGGATATGGCTTCGCAATTTTTGTCTTCCATGAATCTCCTTCCGCAACTTGTGGGGTGCGGGATGCAGAATGCGAGATGCAGGACATGAGCTCGCAATTTGTGAATTTCCCCGATTCTACAATTCAAGTTTTCCACACCATTGATTCTTACAAGTTGAATCTCTGTCGTTGATATGGCTCCAGATGTGGAATGAATGGTGACTATCGATTTGATCACTGACAGGTTCAATTTCCCTGCTATTGGAATTTTGCATATTTTATAAATGTGGGAATCAGTGAACTTCGAGTTGGACCCTCCTGCAACAATCACATTGAACAGTTATGGTCTCTCTCCCTCTGTGGTGGAAGGGAGGGGATGTGACATAATGGTTCTTATTCTCCAATTTTTTGTTCATTCCTTTCCTCCCACTCTTTCATATTCAATTGGTATTCTTCTATTAAGTGTTCCTTTTTCTTACAATTTATTCTCCAATTCATGTACAAAACCCATTTCTATGTTTAATGGTGGTATATTCAGAACATATGGCCTTTTTTCAACTTTTTCTTTTTCTTTTTCCAAAGCCTCTGTAAACATAACCCTCATTCTCTCCATTTCCTTTCTAGTTTCATCATTGTTTATGTCAAACTCTTTGGATAATTCTGCATACATTTATTCTTTTCCTTTTATAATTCTATTATATTTCAATTGATTATCCACAACTGACTTTTGTAACCATGTTATTTGTTTGAGACATTCCTTAATGTTATTATCTTTTATCAGACACTCTTCCTCCAAATTTCCTACATAGGAAGCTTGTTCCTTGAAATGCTTCATTTTATCATACAGGATGAACACAAATGTACTATCAAAATTATATGATGGATTGTCTAAATGCATAGTGAAATCCCTCGAATACAAGCTGTAAAATCAATCATACTCAATCACCAATTGTTTTCAAGGAATTCTGTTAAGAACCTCTTGAGGAATGGAAAAGTCAGTAGTAGTTTGTTCCATTTCACTATATGTAACCTCCTTTGAATGACCTCCATCTACATGTATGTGTAGCTCTTTTAAAGTTGTGGCGGCGTGGACTACATCAATGGTGACAAAATATGGAGACTGTTTTGGTGATTCCTCATGGTGCTCAGGATATTGTACTGGAAATTCCTCATTCTTCTCTAAAGAGTGTCCTGATAATTCCTCATGGAGATCAGGAGATTGTACTTGCAGTTCCTCATTCTGCTTAGGATATTGTCCTGACAATTCATCATTATTTTACCTAGTATTATATTTCATATAGTATGTTTTATGAATAGGTGGTTTTGTCCAAGATATATTTTCATGATGATTGATGTCACCCGTATCTGTTTCAATAGCATGGAACATAAATAAATTATTTTTTTAAGTGTTCCTGGGAAACTAAATTTAACATTCTTTAATTGGCTCTCTCATAGGGAACAATGGATTTTCTTACCGAATAGATAAGGTATATCTACAGATCTATCTTCAACCCAATTTATGACTACCCTCATACATTCACCCGAAATGTCCTTCCTGTGATGGTTCAAAATTGTCCTAAGGACAATTTGAATCAACTATTTGTATATTCCAAGAGGGACATCCTGCATTCTTATACCATTCATTGGAACAGATAAAATTTTCCTACAAATTTTATTGGCCATTTGATGCTTCTCCAGTTTGGGGGTTTTCCAATAGCTAAAAATACCCCCCCCCTTCCACGTGGAATTTGTGTTGCTTGGGAAACCAAATCAAGGTTGAGATATACCCTTGTCCCAAAAATTCTCAATTCCATATTCACATAGTCATAATTTAAAATTTCCTCATCTATCTCCTCGTTATCAAAATTGAACATTCCAAATAAAAAGTCGAACACTCCTGCTTTCCTCAGGATAGTTTCCATACCTAATGGCCAATTATTTTTATCTCTCCATGTGTCAGTACACTACTAGAATTTTTTTACAGTGGACCTATCATATGTTGATGCCCTTGTTTCAACTACAATCGCGGAAGAGGATGCCCCTATTTCAACTGCGCTTGTGGTAGAGGATGCCCCTTTTTCAAGTGCGACCATGGTTGTCTAAGTTCAAATCATAAATTATGCACGTAGACTATATTTCAGACTCAAACTTTGCACACAGAATGTATTTCAGAAACATACGAAAGGCATGGTGTTGGATTTTTCCATCTCTCTGTCCCTGTTCATAGGGATTCTAACCCAGGTTCAGTCCCTTCTATTCAACACAACAAAGCCCAAGATATTGGCCTAACAGAGCAGAGATCATCTAGCAGCACCTGTGACATAGATGTTGTCTCACCCGAAATATCTCTCTTTTATGGGTAACTTCCAGAACCAGGTTTCTACAGTTATGCGGGAGGGTGTTTTAGTACCTTGGCTCTGCGCCAAGGCTTCCAACGAAGACCAGTGGAGTGTATTACTTGTAGTCATGGTACTTCAACAGATAATATGTGATCCAACCTTTCTTTTTTCAACTTAAGTAAGTAAACAATATACATGCAACATAATCATATCCAATAATACAATGGGTCCATCATACATCTATGCATTTGTAAACAAATATACAGTCATTCATTCACTACAATAATCACATATATTTCTAAGCTACTTTCAGCATTCACACATATACACATAATATAACGTGGAAACCCATCCAAGTGAAAAACACCAAGGTGTTCTTCATCTGGCATGAGAAAATAGATGTGCCTTTTGTCTGGGCACTAAGCTATAGACGCCGCTTAAGATCTTCTTCTCAGAATTTACAGAATCTTCCTCCCTCTCATGCTCTCTGATCTTCTCTCTTTTATCCTTCTACTCTACTTCTACTAGTGATCTGCACACAGCTTGTATAGACTCAAACTTCCCTATTCTTCTACACACTCAACTATAGATCCCTCACTCTTATTCACTCAGTGATACAGATCCATTAACCAATAGCACCTACTAGGTTTTTCTTGAGAGCTTCCTCCATCAATGTCTAATCCCGACGTCTAATACCAGTCTAGCTCAAGAGTCTTACCAAGAGTCTAACCAACAACCTCAAGGCTAGAAGCTAACCCATGCACATCTTGGGTTCCTTCTTTTATATCCCTATTACAAACTCGATACAGGTCCCATACATGCTTGATACCGACTCAATATCGACTCTACACAGACTCATTACAAACTCCTTTACTGCCGCCATCTCAGTCGACTTACTATAACCATCCAACATGTTGTCTTTCCTATTCTATCAACACATAATGAGAGGCACAATTGTCTAGGATTACAAATATTCCTTCACGTGTGTGGTTTCCATTGGCTCCATCTAAGCTCATACCCATGCTCATTAAGGCCTGTCGCTTTCTCAGCATTATTCCTTACTGTCATTTTCTGGTTGTTACACTACTTGCATGCCTGCTCTGCTAATATTCTTTCATACCATTTCATGTCACATTCTTTCCTTTTGTCATGGCTTACTTATTTAGCGCAACTTCCTCTTCCAGTGCCTTCTCTTCTTCTTCTTCTTCTCTTTTACTTTCTCTATTTCATCATCCTTCCCTTTCTCCTTTATGCTTCTTCCTTAGTCGTGGCTCCTTCCTCTTCCCTTTTGCCTCTTCTCCATACTTACGAAGACTTTTGCATGAATTCTTATCTATTGTCCCTAAGCCCAATAGGCCCCCAACACTCACTGATCCATGCAAAGCTATTGCTCCATGTTCTGACTTGCGTTGATTTTGTTATTAAAATACTCTACGGTTTTCACCACTTTCTCTATCTATGTCCGCACTTATTCCTCTATTTTCTGCATGTGATCCACCAGGTCGGAACTGATGTGTTTCGGCATGACCTTCTCTACTAATGTTGCTACTTCATGCACCTTCTAATGTATGGGTTGAATGATGCATGTAACTCTTTTTTCCTCTACCTGCAATTCTTCTACTTTTTCTTTGTGTTGTTGTTGTTGCGTGCACAACACCAGTCATTTTTGCTACAGTTTTTGCATCTCTGTTGCCTAAACCATTTTCTATGCTAAGGGTAGTTTTTTCATATAGTTTCTTATCTGCGTGATATTTGCTTCAAATGCAGTAATCTCACTTGCAATCCTTTGTGATTGCTTGTCGTCCATTAGTGCTTCCCAAGTCCGAGAGACTTGGTCGACAGCCTTAATGCATGTTGCTTCTGCTTCTATTCTCTTCAAAGCCTGAGTTTTTGCGTCTCTTATTCTCTCCAACACTTATGGGGGTGTGATGGGTCTCCTTTTCTCTTATAGCTTTGATACTTTTCTCCTAAGTTCAGCCGCTATCTTTCCAAGCCTGAGAACCTTGTCTTCTGATGGCATTTCTTGTGATATTTAAACATCCTCGAGATTCGAACAAACAAGATTTTTGAGATTTTTGAGCTTCGTCTTACTTTCTTCTTCTTTTCTTGCTTCTTGTTTGGTCCTTTGAATATTTTCCTTGATTTTTTTGATAGCCTTCTCAGATTGCTTCACCTTCTTACTAAGGGTACTTCCTCTTACTTTTATCTCTACAACCGCTGCTTTTGTAAGGCATGTACATCGCTCAGTCCCATCTTTGATAAATCTAAGAATATATGGATAGCACTTTTGTCGAATCCACTGGAGTCTAGATTTTCTAGCTCCAATATGTATCTCTTTAGTTTTAATCTGATGGGGTGATCTCCTTTGGGTCTTTGGGGTTCCTATGCTTCTGAAGGGCCAGGTGCATCCTTTGACCATGGTACCTACGACGCACGATCTACTGCAATTTTGATTTCTTTGATTGTTCTTCCCAGTTCATTCATCCTATATGTGATAGTACCAATAAATTTATTTTGATTTCTGTCGAGGTCATGGAAACTTGTCTAGGAAGCTTGTTGTAGAGCTTCTTCTAAGGCTGCGACTTCCTCCTCATCCATAAAAAAGGTACTTGTTTCCTTATTATGCTTTTGTTTCTTGTGCTTAGGTTCCCTTTGTTCCTCTTCATTTTGCGCTTCCTGTTGTTGTTGTTCTAGCGGTGGCTCCTGCTGAGGTGGATTAGGATGAGTTTTGTGTGGCCCTATTTCATATGTGTTTTGTCTTTGGTGTTTATCCTGATTGACTTCATTTTTCCTTCCCCTAAGTTGTTGATCCTTCCTGTCGTCATTCCTTTGGTGAATCATTGATAAAGGTTTCTAAATATTCTTCAGTTAGCACATATTGCATTTCCAACCACTGTCCTTGGGGGTCTCTTCATGGTTGGATGGAAACATAGTGCGGACCTATTTGAAATTTGACAGTTCGTCGAAACTTGGACATCGTAGTCAAACTAATTATTTCTTTATGCTTGATTAGGTACTTTAAGGCTTCAGTATGGAAAAAAAATTAATGTTACTAAGCATCTGTTGGTTTTTATCTTGTGAAAACCAAAGGTTCTGGTATCTCACACCTCTACATCTAATAGGTAATTCAACTGACTGGTAGTCTGTTGGATCAGACAAAACAGTAAATGAGATTAAAATTAACAACTAAGAATAATGGAAAGTGGTACCTTGTTCTTGTGCTGAAGCTGCATCCTGCAACAATTCATTAAGAAATAATTGTGACCAATTGATTTGAACTCCTTATGCACAGAGTGAAGCCAACATTACTGCACCTGCAGTACATTTCTTTGGTCGTGATACGCACAAAAATTTGTGTGATAATATCGTTGCTGCAATACGAGTAGCAGGGTCACTAATATATGGTATTGAGAACACTTTTCTAGACCTAACCAGGTCATACTTATCCTTGACCTTTGTAATATGGCCTGGGTCCTTGTCCTTCTCCAAGATTGATACTGGGTATGTCCTTTCGCTTGGCAGTCCTATGATTGTTGAGATTACGTTGACATCAAATGAATATGGTTTTTCTAACCAAAGGAATCCTCCATGCAATACTACCATCAATTGTTTTACATAACTATCCACCTCTATGGTTCAACCAAAGTGTGGCTTAAATAGTAGTGACGGTAACCTCGACTGTTCTAGTCCTTTCACCCATTGCATTATAACGAACCTGTTTGGTGACTCAGGCATATATCTCACCAGTTTCATGTAATTATTTCTATATCGGTCACTTATTTTACTTGTATGTGAATCTTCAAACGATAGTTTTACTAGGTTAGGCAGGATATCATGCAGTACTGTCATACCTTTCGGTCCAATGTAGCATATCCCTTGCTAGGGATTCCAGTCTATGGTGCATCCAACCTCCTTGGTGGAATATATGGTGGAAACAAATTCTTGGTTTTGAAGTTCTCTTGTTCTTCCTGATTCGGAGGTGTTGTTGTAGCTTTATCCTTCCTCAGATTCTTTATTGGTTGCTTCCCCTTTGTAACTGGTGTCGATTTGTGTTCCTACATTCTGTGTTTTTCTGAAGGCTGAAGTAGGACTTGGCCAGCAGCTGGCCTAGGCTGGTTCTTTTTGGGAGTGTATTCTACAATGTCTTCCATGATAGGAGTAGATGATGCAAGTTCGTGTTCAGCTTCCACAGTAGGACTAGCGCTTGATATCTAAATGACCATAAATTGGGTTCGGCTCCTTGAGTTTGTAGAAACTACTCCCTCTACTCTGTTCTTAGGCAGAATGGATCTAGAGCTAGGAACAACATATAATATGAAACAACATCTTTTTGATAGTTTTCATTCACACAATCAAGTCTTTACTTAGAAATTACTTCGTCTTTTCAACACCCTAGTGCGGCAATTTGGGTCATTTAAGGAATCTTCTCATCCCGTCATCGATTAGCTGGCATAGGAAAAGGAGGTTATTGTCATTTATGGTAGAAAAGATCCCAAAGTATGCCACCCAGTTCTGTCAATATGTCTTGGAATAATGACCGATAGGTATATTGCCAGTGAATTACTTAATTACTGTGCCAATCATGACATCACTTCTTGGTAGTGTCATTTCATGTAATAATTATGCCTCTTTTGCAAGCTCCAATAGCTTCTTGTCGTGCTTCTTGCGACCTACTTTTTCATTCCCACCAAGTTATGTCGAGTTGGTATAATCCCCCCCCTTTTTTTAGGTCGTATCTAGCAGGGTACGTTGTGTTTTTGCACGTGCGAATTCCTTCCACTGTGCACATTCCTTCTGCACATGGAGATTATGATGAATGGGTCACTATCGTCCAAATCTCCCATGATATTATAGCACTCCATCTAGTTTTGTATATTCATGTTTCATTGATGGAAATTCATGTCTGCAACCGGGATTTCTTCAAAGATATTTTCCTTTATTACCTGTAACGCAACATCAACTGTCGAATGTTCACTTGTGAACTCAAATGTCTGGGTGAAGATTACAGTGAAGATTTCCCATTTGAAAGTTCCTCATTGTGGCTCTACTGAGGTGTACCAAATTCTTGTTACCATATCCAAAGTGTGGATAAATTGATGAAACCATTCTTGTCGCAGATATTCTTCCCAATCCCAGTGACAGTGCTCAATATGTTCGACAGGATCTGTCAGTCCTGTACATTTCTGATCAGGGCAACTGATCTCTTCCCCAAATATTATCTCCATTAATATTCTACACTGTGTCCATTTGGAGATAGATTGTTTTTATTTACCCCACCATCTAGTGGGTGTAGCTTTCAACACGTAGTCCAAAGAGGACAATTGCCATGATTCTGTGACTTTTTCTTTAAATTCTACCAAAAAAGATGCAAGGTTAGGTAATCCTTCATACGTATGCAATGCACTTGCTTTAGATCCTACCCTTCAGATAGCTCTTGTGATTATTTCACATCTTTGTATGGAGATTTCATGGATCATATTCTGCCAATTTTCAAGGGCATCGCCTGATTCAGACGTACATGAACTTACACTCTACCAACTCAGTTTTCCATCAGTTGTTGGGTTTATATAATATTCTTTCGAAGACATGAGATTATACAACTGATCTAGATATGTTTCTTTCCCTTCTCTATGCACAGGTTCGACATATCTATGTCCTTCTAGCAGATCAATTGGGGAAACCACTCTCATTTCAGAATCTTTGAAATATAGGATCCTTTTCTTGAATTTTATAATGGTTTGGTTGTCTATTTCTGAATCAATTCCTAAGAGTGCAAGATATGGGTTCATGTCATCGGAAATTTCAATAACTTCAAAGTCGGCTTATGTTTTTAAGCCTTTGAATTCCATAGGAACTTGAGTTAGTCTACCAATTGGTAGAACCTTCGACTGGTTCGTAAGCCTTAGTTGAATGGAATACTGGTCCAGTCGCGACTTATTCATGCTCTCCCATCTTTGTCTTTTCAGTATGTTAAAATCCAAGCCCAAATATTATATGATATAATCCATATCATAATCTCATATCTCCATAGTCATTCACAGTTCTCGGCATGTCTTCAGTTTTTTTCCAATATGATTAACTCTTTTTTCAAGTCGCAAGTCTTCTGGGGTTTATTTTATTAGTGCTGTCAGTTTTGCGATAACATATTTATCATTGATTAGTGCTAAATAACTTTTGAAAAAATATTTAATCTTACTAACCTTTTTCATTGGTGGCTTCCTGATTAGTTATTCAAATCATCTAGGCTTGGTCTTGACTTGTCTAGATGTTGATAGATGATTGGCATCAACAAATTCTGGTCGAACCTTCAAAAAGACTTCTTTCTCCTATTGGATGTCTAGAGGAGCTTTCTTTTATGATGTGGGTCACTCCTACGGTTGTTCTTGTTGTATATTTTGTCCTGCTCCTGTCGCAACACCTCCTCTCGTAACTGTAGCAATGTGAGGTTCTCTTGGTTCAGCAGAAATCATCAGAATATTTTGATTGGGATTTAGATTCTTATTCTACACCAAGTTGGGATTCACGACAGTTGTAGCCTTCCATTTCGCAATAAGTTGCGTGCATTGTTTAACAGTGTGATCAAATGCTTTACAATATTTACAATTTTTCGCAGGACTTTGACAATCTCAGGAAAAATGTCTCGGTTTCCCACAATTATAACATATGACTTGGCCTCTTCCTCGACCAAATTCTTCTCCTTGTTGTTTTCCTCGACCTCTAAAGTTTCCACCCACCCTTTTTGGAGGGTATTGTTGTTGTTGAGGATACTTATTTTGTGGGTATTTCGGTTGTTGATATTGTGCAGAATGATACTAAGGTTGTACTTGTTCATCTTGCATATGCTCATCATTTTTCTTTAAGTAGGTATCCATCGTCTTTTCTTGCAGTAGCTAAAATGATATATAGTCTTTTTCATCGTGACTTACTAATATACAAAATTTACAATATAGAATAGCTGGTGTGCTTATAATATTTTGTAAGTACACACATTCTTCATACTTATGGACCCTATTCTGGAATATTCTACACCAAGGCATTCCTTGGGTGTTTAATGGGTTTGGCGCACCTGATGCGACATAGTTCATCCATGCCGGGAAATTATCTTTATGGTGTCTGTCTATTCTACATCTTGTACACCATAGTTCTTCTTGAACTTCCTTTCCTCTTTTAATGTCCTGGAGTTGCATCATAATATTGTCCAGTTGCGACTGAATTTGCATCATTCCCAAGTCAGTATCTCCAACAAGAGAGGATTTTAATTTCATTGTTATTTCCAGAGCCTCTATCTATGACACAGTTTTCAGTTGCATCAACGAGGTTCAAATATTTGGTAACAATGAAACAATAAACCATTCCTTGTGTTGAACATCTGCCATTTGGAAACTAACTTTGGCCATTGATGCCTTAAATATTTGGTCAAAGTCCCAAGTAGATTTTGGTGGTAGCTGCTTAATCTCTTTGATTTCAGTGATGCATTGTGATTCAGACTTTGGTTTTTTGAATTCATCTATCAAACCCACTCAAATCACATTTCATATACAACTCCTACTTGTACTACAAAAAATTTCATATACCAGTCAAGCACACGACCTCCCAGAGTCGTGATCATTTGTGATTTCTTGATATTCTCATCCTAGATCTATCGCACGGTCCAGAAAGATTCACACGGGAAACATTGTTGTTTTGGGTCTTCCAACCCATTTCCATTGAATATTTGTAGATTAATGTTATCTCCAGCCATTGTATTTTCTGTTGGTACAGTCGAAACAAAAATTTTTCTAGTCAAGCTTCCTTGTCCACTATTTATAGCATTATTATTACTCGTATTTACATAAATACTTGGAGATAAGTCTCTTGATCTTACCTCTGGTGAAGTATTCAGCGCTATAGGTGAGTTGTAATCACGTTCTTGTTCTGGAGATCCAGTCGATTCTTCTTATTCTTTGTCTCCTTCAGAGATCAAGTGATATTCTTCTTCTTCGTCACAATACCATTTGTCCAAGTATGACGCAAGCTCATAGACTTCTTCTTCTAAATATATGCTACAACTCCCTCTTTCTAACAAAGTTTTTCTTCGCTTGTCGGGCCCAAATCTTCTTTCGCTTCTTAAAAATCCTGACTCTAGTTCAGATCCACTATCTCCTGGAAACATCTCACTATAGGGTTATGATGACATAGTCTCTCTTTTTCTATATATTCTTGTTTTATTCAGAGAATGCCTTTTTCAAATACAATATTTTTTATCCATGTTTTTAAAGATAACATGTATCTGTTGTGTGGTCCTTGAAAAAAATTTCACTCTGCCTCAGTGTATGAGGTTATAGTGTCAACAACAAAATCAGTGATGTATCCCTCTAAAATAATGTCTACCCAAAATCTACATCCCTTGACATAGGGTTGTCTACTCTTTTAGTCTCTCAATCAACTTAGGACTCCACTCTTTCGGTTCTCCTCCTTGGAAATTTCTCTTTTGGGTTGCCAACTTAGACAACCATTTATACAAAAAAATGGGAAAATCATAAAAGAAAATATCATGAATGTCTAAATAGATGTATCAACCCAACCACTCTGTTGGGTTCCACCGAGATCCTTCACTTTCTTTTCATGCAAACTCTATTTCTTTGGATTCCACCCAAGCTTGGATCTTTGGTTTTGTGGGTTGCCACAACATATCCCTCACTACAACAATTTAGGGTCCCAACAAAAAAACCATTTGTTGGTTTTTTCCATCTCTATGTCCATGTTCCCATAGATTCTGACCTAGGTTCAATCCCTTCTGTTCAGCACAACAAAGCCTAAGATATCAGCCCGACAGAGCAGAGCTCAGCCGGTAGCACATGTGACACAAATTCTGTCTCACTTGAGATATCTCTCTTTTATGGGTAACTATCAGAACCAAGTTTTTACAGTTGTGTGGGAGGGCGTTTTAGCATCTTGGCTTTGCACCAAGGCTTCCAAGGAAGATTGGGGGGTGGATTACTTGTATTCACGGTACTTCAGCAGATAAGCTGTGATCCAAAATTTCTTTATGCAATTTAAGTAAATAAAAAATATACAATCATGATAATCATATCCAATAATACAATGCGGCCATCATACATCTATGCATTTATAAACAAATCTACAATCATTCATTCACTACAATAATCACGCAGATTTCTAAGCTAATTTCAGCATTCACACATATACACAGACTATAACATGAAAACCCATCCGGGTGAAAACCATAAGGTGCTCTTCATCTGGCATGAGGAAATAGATACATATTTCGTCTATGCACTAAGTGACAGACACTTCTCAAGATCTTCTTCTCAAAATTTACAGACTCTTCCTCCCTCTCATGCTCTCTAATCTTCTCTCTTTTCTCCTTCTACTCTACTTCTACTAGTGATCCACACACATCCTGATCAACTCAACCTTCCCTACTCATCTGTGCACTTAGTTTTAGATCCCTCACTCTGATGCACTAAACGATACAAAGCTATTAACCAATAATGCCTACTGGGTATTTTTCGAGAGCTTCCTCCGTCAATGTCTAATTTCAACGTTTAATACCATTCTAGCTTAAGATTCTTACCAAGATTCTAACCAAAATCCTCAAGGCTAGAAGCTAACCCATATATATCTTGGGTTCCTTATTTTATAGCACTATTATAGACTTGATAAAAGTCCCATACATGCTTGATACCGACTCAATACCAACTCAATACAGACTCATTATAGACTCCCTTACTGTCGCTATCTCATCTGACTTACTATAACTAATCAACAGGCTATCTTTCCTATTCTAGAAACACATAACGAGAGGCACTATCGGCTTGACTTACAAATATTCCTTCATGCGTGTGGTTTCCATTGGCTCCAGCCGAGATCCTACCCACGCTCGTTAAGGTCTGTTGCTCTCTTGGCATTATTCCTTACTGTTGTTTTCTGACCGTTACGTTATTTGCACTCCTGCTTATGATGATATTATTTCATACCATCTTGTGTCATGTTCTATCCTTCTATCGCGACTTACTTATCTAGCACAACTTCCTCTTGTAGAGCCTTCTCCTCTTCTTCTTCTTCTCTTTTACTTCCTCTGTCGCAACATCCTTCTCTTTCTCCTTTATGTTGCTTCCTCAGTCGTGGCTCCTTCCTCTTCCCTTTTGAATCTTCTCCATACTTAGGAAGAATTCTTTATGAATTCTACTCTGCTATCCCTAGGCCCAACACTTGGTGGAAGAGACTTACAAGTGTTTCCAAGTCAAAATTCATTACTTGGGCATGCACGTTTCCATAGGATGACATCATACTTTTTATATTTTTTAAGTCCGTTTCCTCGAAGGATGGCATCGCTCGCTTGTTTTAATTTTTTTTACTTTATTGGCTATTATTGATTTTTTTAATCACTTTAATCATTTTTTTAGGAGGTGACATGATTTTTTTTTAATTATTGTTTTGTTATTCTTTTTATTTTTTTGTTATGTTATGTTACTTTAATCAATGAGGAAACGGTGAAGTGCATTAATCATCCACCTACTGGATGGTGCCTTCATTACAAGTTTCTCTCTCTCAGGTACAAAATGGAGGGAATTATCCATAGGCCACTTGGAACAGTTTTGCAATACTAGTCAAATTTTGCTAACGAGGGCATTTTCTGGCATGATACAAAACAAGCTGAGCGGTTGTTTTGGCAGGCCAATATTTTATTGACCATAGACCTATTTCCAAAATGTATCCATTTCTCAAGTGTATAAATCATCCACCTACAAGATTATGTTTTCATAATAATTTTATCCCTAATTGGCGAGCAATTGCAGGAATTTCCCTAAGGCCATTTAGGCCATATTTAGGTGCAAAACAAACTGAAAGGTTGTTTTGGTAGGCCAATATAATATTCACTAGAGACATTTTATACAACTTGAGTAAATGGTCAAGTGCATTAATCATCCACCTGCATTATGGTTCCTTAATAACAAGTTTCTCTCTCTTAGGTAGGAAATGGGGGGCATTTTCTCAATGCCACTTGAACTAGATTTTCAATACTTGTCAAATTTTAACAAGGGTATTTTCTAACATAGTGCAAAACAAGTCGTCTGGTTGTTTTGGCAGGCCAATATTTTCTTAGCCTTATAATTTTCTCCAAATATTATCCAATGGTCAAGTGTACAAATCATGCACCTACAATATTATGTTTTCATAATAATTTTATCCCTAGCTGGTGAGAAATTGTGGGAATTTCCCTAAGGCCATATAGGCCATATTTAGGTGCAAAACGGGTTGAAAGGTTGTTTTGGTAGGCCAATATAATATTCACCAGAGACTTTTTATACAAGTTGAGTAAATGGTCAAGTGCATTAATCATCCACATGTATTATGGTTCCTTAATAACAAGTTTCTCTCTCTCAGGTAGGAAATGGCAGGCATTTTCCCAAGGCCACTTGAACCAAATTTTCAATACTTGTCAAACTTTAACAAGGGTATTTTCTGGCATAGTGCAAAATAAGCTGAGTGGTTATTTTGGCAGGCCAATATTTTCTTGGAATTATAATTTTCTAGAAATATTATCCAATGTTCAAGTGTGTAAGAATTGAAACACAGATGGATCTAGGAGCCAAGAAACTCTCACAAATTTGCTATGGTTCAAAAAACATGCACAAAATCGCTGAAAGACTGAAATTTACATACACACATGAAGTCAATAATGGATATTATTAACATTGTCCAACATGTAACTATGTATGGAACTGATATATAGTACAATATGGAATAACTGTGAGTCCTTCGAGGCTATGTGGAAGCATACATGTCTCATCACTATATTTGACCCTCAACCCCCCTAAGTGGACCAATGAGCCTCCAAATCATCCCAAACGGTCACAAATGCATGTGTGAACATGGGTGATGTATGCTGGAACATGTGTGGAGGTGTGGTAGGCGTGTGTGAGCACATGGGTGAGTGGAGTAGCTCTAAGAGAGCAATAAATACCCAAAACAATCCAAAAACCACTTAAAACAAGCATTAGCACCTCAAAGGAGTGAAAATCCAACAAAAAGAGGAAGGGCAGTGCATTCTTGGTTGACTGCAATCAATGTGGGTGCCTAGGTGTCAGAATAATCAACCTGGAGCGCATCAATTGTGCATAATGATCAGCTAGGAGTGCCTCAATTGCCATAATGGCCAATTTCCTTATTAGAGGAAATTTGAGGTCTAAAATGGGCCTCCTAAGGAAAATAATAAAATAATAGTTAAAATAATAAAATAGTATTTATTAATTTTGGAGGAAGAAAGAAAAAAGCTAATTTTTTGTTTGTATTTTCAACATATCTCCCTGTGTTTTTCCTTAAATTTTGAGCGGGAGGGCTTGTTGGATGTGAAATTAAATTTTGCATCCAACGAGTACCCACACTGCATAATTTTGATGGACCTTGCCACCAAAAAAACAAGAAATACTTGAAAAAATGTAATGATGACATCATCATCACATTTTTCAGGTATTTCTTGTTTTTTTGGTAGCGGGATCCATCAAAAGTATGCAGTGTGGATACTAGTTGGATGTGGAATTTAAATTTGCATCCAACAAGCACTCCCACTCGAAATTTGAGTAAAACCACTAGGAGATATGTTGAAAATATGAACAAAAGAGTAGTTTTTTAATGACAAATATGTCAAGTCAACCATTATGGTTGACTTATTTTATTGAAATTCTATTGGTTCTTGAATTCCAACTCATAAGAATGTATTTTTGGCTCGTTTTATTATAAGGCCCATTTTAGACCTCAAATTTCCTCTAATGAAACCATAGGAAATATTGCATAGAAGGAAATAAAAGTGTCTAACGTCTAAGACTAAGGTACTAAGGTGGATTATCAGTCTAAAACCCCCCCTTAACCCATACTTAGTAATTCTTAACCAAAAATATCATGGAGGCCTTGGCAACAAAGGCTCAAGTCACCTCATACAACATAAAAATTTATTTGTCCATAGAAACAAGGTAAGGAGGAAAACCGCATGGGAACAAAAAAATGTTGGAGTCATTTTCCACCTAGCACACTTTATTTGGTCAATTTTGGCCTATTTACCCACTATATTAAGTTTAATTGATTTAATTTAAATGAGATGAGAACACTATGACATCAACATGAGCTCACCCATGCCTTCCTTCAATCAAGGAGGCCATCTCAGCTTTCTCCTTCATTCAGGAAGGCTAACTGGGCTTCCTCCTTCAAATAAGGAGCAAGTTTGGGTTGAACTGAGTATCATAAGTGCACCTAAGTGCTAAATGATTGTTTTTTCACCTAAAAATCCATTAATATGAATTGTAAGGCGCCTCCATCTATTATTTTCCTATTTTTGGTCATTATTTATGAACTGGAGTGAACCTAGGCGCCTCGAACCACTTCTGATGACCAGTACCACTTCATTTAACTCCATCGGAGCTACTTGGAGTTATGGATGTGCTACCACCTACTATTTGACATGTAGTGACATGTGTCTGAGTTACTTTTAGTTAGACTCAGCCTTCTATTTCACTCTGATTCAGTTAGGACTCAATGAGAGTCAATTATTGCTAATTTAGTGGTTAACTAGGTGTGTTGAGTGTTGCTAACATTCAGTTAAGCTACACTCATCCATACAATTTGAATGACCTCTTAGAAAATTCGAATTTCCTTGGAATCCATGCATTATGTATGACATTGTATTGTATTACTCATTCTATTATTGATAATACAGAGCTGCAACCTCCTATTGCAGTACCGTTGCATCATTTCATGTCTAATTTCTCTTGAATATCTTGTGAGTCTGTGCTTTGTCTCAAAGATTGTTGTGACAAAAAATAATATGGTATCAAAGCTCATGGTGGGACGAAGCTCATTCTTCAATAAAAACATGATTTTTTCCAGATTTGGCATGCGAAATTGAGTAAAAAGCTCAAGATTTCCAGAACTGTACCAAAAGTCAAAGTTTTACAACTTGATACCCCAAGTTTGGAAATTGTTGATCAAGCTTGCTTGATCAATTATGTTGGGTGTGATGAAAACCTGAAATGTGCAGGTTGTCTGACCTTATGATGAATTTATTGTGTTGATTTCAGGTTTTCAAGAGGTTCTTCACTGCATTCATTACAGTAGCTCCATGGCTTCTTCTCTGGATCCTCTCACCTCCTTCAATTACCAACAATGGAAGGAGGATATGGAGATTTATCTCCATTCAAAAGGGCTCTACCAGGTCACCATGAACACAGAAGTAGAGCCTAATGCTGCTGTAGAGAAGATAAAATACTTGAATAAGCTGGATGAGGCTTATGGTTTCATGTGCTTGTCTATCTCCAAGGATCTTCTTTTCCACATCTCGGGATTGAAGACTCCAAAGGAGATTTGGGATCATCTCACTACCTTGTTTGATAAACAAGATGATATTTGGATCTATCATCTTGAGAACGGGTTGATCTCCCTAAACCCAAGCAGTTTTGAATCCATGAATGAATTTTTCACAAAATCTAAGCATCTAGTGCTCCAACTAAAGCAGTGCAATATTGAGAAGAATGATGATCAACTCATCCTATCTATCATCTCAAAACTTGGTCTAGATTATTTGGTCTTTGTCTCTACATTCCACATTGGGAAGCTAACAATCCCAAATTGGAAGATGCCTATCCTAGATGCCTTCATCAAGACCCTTACAAATGAGCATGATAAGCTTGTTCATATGGGAATCCTCAGATACTCAAAAGATCAAGATTTTTTTTCTTTGGGGTCAAAAGATTCAAAGGGAAAAGGGAAGTAGAAGAATCCAAAGACCAAATTTGATGCTCCAAAGCCTAAAGAAAAGAACCAGTAGCAAGAGGATCCTTCCGGCTCAAAGAAACACAAGAACGAAGGCCATCAAGGAAAGGAGAAAGTCAAGTGTTCCTACTGCAGGAAGGGCTTCCACCCTGAACATGCATGTATGAAGAAGAAGCTTGATGATATGACTCTCCTCTTAGAGAGAAACAATATCAATCTTTCAGAGAGTGTTTGGAAGAGATATAACCAAGATCAGGATAACCAACAAGAAAGAGGTCATGCTCTCATGGGAAGCACCTCAAATCCCAATTCTCTTCGCATAGACTCTGGAGCTTTAAATCACGTGATGGAAAGGAAAGACTCCTTCTCCTCCCTAGACACTGACAAGAGCATCCCCATCCACATGGGATATGATTCTACCATCATTTCGAAAGGAAGAGGTACAAAAAATATTGAGCATGGAACCTTTTATGATGTTCTATTTGTAACATACTTGGCCTCCAACCTCTTGAGTGTTTATCAAATGAATCATACTAGAGTTCCCAAGAAACTAATATTCATCCCCAATGATGTATAAATCATTGGGATTGCATCCGGGAAGCTTGTTGCAAAAGTATTAGCAAACCACCATGCTAAGGCCTACAAGTTCTCCCATTTTGTTGCGGATGCAAAGCCCACCACCCTTCTGACTCATGGAAATGAGGCCAGTATATTTGGCATGAGAGGTTTGATCACTTGAACTTCAAGTACCTGCATCAAATTCAGAAAAATTCCATGGTTGAAGGCCTCCCAGCCATCAAAGCTACCAAAGGAATCTGCAAGGGTTGTATTGTCGGTAAACACCCTGAGCACAAGTTTGAAAGGGGGAAGTAAAACCAAGCAAAGGGTATCTTGGAGATGATTCATTATGATATCAATGGACCTATGCCAACCACATCCATGAATGGATCCCGGTATACACTCACATTCATAGATTATTTTTCTAGATACACCTGGGTGTTTTTTATCAAGAAAAAATATGAAGTGTTAGAGAAATTCATTGAATTGAAAGCACTGGTTGAAAATGCATCTAAGAGAAAGATCAAATATTTCTTATCTGATAATGGAGGGGAATATATCAGTTCTGAACTGCTTTAGATATGTTTAGACATTGGTCTCAAGATCCAACATTCTGTTCCCTACACTCCCTAGCAGAACGGTGTAGCAGAGAGAAAGAATTGGGCTCTCAAGGAGATGACCACGTGCATGCTGGAAGCCAAGAGATTGGCTGCAAATTTATGTTCTGAGGCCATGTATGTTGTAGAATACATTCAAAACAGATTACCTCACTCCTCTATGAAATGGAAAACCCCTTTTGAAGCCTACATTGGACACAATCCAGATGTGTCAAACTTCAGGGTGTTCGGGTCCACAGCATGGGCTCGGATTCCACTTGACAAGAGAAAAGCTTTGCAACCGAAAAGAATTGAATGCATTTTTATTGGATATCCATAAGAATACAAAGGATTAAAGCTTCTAAATATCATAACAAAACAAATTTTCATTGAAAGGAGTGTTCGATTTGAAGAGCCTCTCTAGGAGGTAGAACTAGTTGAAGAAAATTCTGCTGAAATTCCCGCCTGTTCTGCTAAACAATTGGGCACTAAAAGTGGGAATGAAGTTTCTGATTTTGATGAACTGATATCTGATATCAGTGATCAGAATACATCAGTTTCATATTCATATTCTTATATGCCAAATCACCTTCCAACTTGGCCTAAAAAGACATTGTCTTTCGCTGGGAAAAACATTGGAAATCCTGCAAATCCAAGAAGGACCCGGTCTAAATTTCAAATAGAAGGTATTGCGCTCTCTTGTCATGAATATTTGCTGTCCAAAACCTGTTATTTAATGATAGTTTTAGATACTAATTCCTACTACCATGCTTGGAAACATCCGAGATGGAAAGCTGCTATGGCTGAAGATTTTAATTCTCTTAGGAAAAATGCTACTTGGGAGCTAGTTTCTCTTCCACCCGGGATGAAATTAGTTCAATGAAAGTGGGTGTTTCATACAAAGGTTGTTGCTGATGGCACAACCTGAAAGTATAAGGCAAGGCGGGTTGCAGAAGTTTTCTCCCAGGTCCAAGGAGTGGACTATCATGAGACCTTTGCACCAGTGACAAAGATGGACTCCATCCACCTAGTTTTGGCCATTGCGGCATCCAAGCACTAGAAAGTGCATCATATGGATGACAAGAGTTCCTTTCTACATGGAGACCTTCATGAGTACATATACATGAATCATCCAAAGGGATAGATTTCAGATCCTACTTTGGTTTGCAAATCACAGAAGTCTTTATACGGGTTGAAACAGGCCCCAAGATCATGGTATGCCAAGATGGATGCCTTTCTGCTTTCACAAAGCTTCCAAAGATGAAAATCAGATCTGAATGTGTATCTACAGAAGTATGATGGTAATTTACTTATAATTGTTTTATATGTTTATGATATTTTTATTTTTGGAATCAAACTTGCTTCCATTACCTTAATTAAAACTGCAATTCATGATGCATTTGAGATGAGCGATTTGGGGCTCTTGAAGCAATTTCTGGGGCTTGAAATCTCCCAATACTTTTATGGGATAATGGTAACTCGGTATAAATACATTTCAGACCTGTTATTCAAGTTTAAAATCTCTGAATTTTAGTCTACCCCATTCCATTTCTACTCAGGGATCAACCTTGAAGAAGGAAAAAGCACTCCACCCATGGATTGCACTATCTACCGCCAACTGATTGGTAGTTTGCTTTACTTTACTCATTCACGGCCTGATATATTTTATGACATGAATTTTATATCAAGACACATGTATCAAACTCATGATATTCATTGGAAGAAAGCCAACAGGATCCTTCATTATTTTCAGGGAACAAGGAACTACGGCATTCACTATGCTGCAGATTCAGAGCTAGAGTTGGTGGGATATACAGATTTAGATTGGGCAGGGGATTCTATTGATTGGAAGTCTACTTACGGATATTTATTTATGTTTGGTGTTGGCCCCATTTGCTGTTCTATAAAAAAGCAGCCTTCCATTGCATTGTCTCAAGCAGAGGCCGAGTACAGGGGAGCGGTGAATGCTTGCATGCAAGTTGTTTGGTTGCAAGGCATTCTTTCAGAGTTTGAGATTGGTAGTACTTTTTCCACTGTCATACTTTGTGACAATCAAATTTCTATTAATATATCCACATATCTAGTTACCGGGAAAAGGACCAAACATGTTGAGATACACATGCACTACATCAGGTAGTTGGTGCATGACAGGACCATTGTGCTGCAATACTGCCCTGCAGATGAGCAGATTGCAAACTATTGGGTGTTAAAATACCTAGATTAATACCAAACTGTTTGGATGTATTCTACTATCTTAAATACACCTAATATTTAATTATCGACCAGGGTTGGTAGGCTTAGAGTTGCTACAAAATATACGCGAAGGTAGAGGGGTTCCTAGGGCGTTGTAGAAAATACTTTAATAAAAAAAAGATTGAAAAATCTTTCAAAATGAAAAACTGAGTCAAACTCCTAAAAATTTAATTATTAATGTGATTAAAGCAAAAAATCATACTAGGATAATATCAAACTATGTTATTTCAACTAACAAATGAGAATATAACGAAACCTATTAAATAACTTTAGGAGCTAACTATTCACAGAAAGTACATATTTGGAAATACAATCACAACAGCTAGATAATTTATAAACAAATAATTTATGACTGAAAAATATATCATCAACAACTACTTGAAAAGTTGGGCTTCAAGGAAGACTTGACTAATAAGTGAATGAAAAACTAAGAAAAGCAAGTAAAAAACTTAATAAAGAAAACTAAATAAGAAAAACAAGTAGAAAACTTTAAAAAGAAAATTAAAAGTTCTTTTCTACAAGTCTCTTCAATAATCACACAGTGAAAGGAATAGGTCTTATCACTATGATCAATTTACAAGGTACTAGTATACTAGCAATTAACACACCTAACCCTAAAAATTCATATACAAAGAAATAAATCAAACCAAACCAGTAACATAATTTCAAAACATTTCAGCAGTATTAAAGAAGAAAATCGGAAACCAAAAGAAACAAAATCACAACGCATAACTCAAATCATGGGTTGGAAAGAGGAAAACTAAGGATAAAACTTAGTAAATACTTTAAACAATCTATTCTAAAGTTCAAATAAAAACATAACCATTATCTAATGACTACAATCAGAGCATAATAAAAAAGCCAAAGAAACAAAACTGAAAACAAGTTTAAAATGAAACTAGGAATGCTAAAGGTCGGATGGAAGGCTGGATGACAATCTGGAAGGAAGGTCTGAATGACAGTCCAAACACACAGTCTGAATGAGAGGCTGCATACAGAAAATAATAAAAACAGACCTAAATGATTTAATTATCAGCTGATTTTGTGCATATGAAAACAAAATGCATATAGGACAGAATTTAAACCTAATTAATAATTAAAAATGATCAAAAGGAATTACTAATCTATGGGTATGAAGAGATTATTTATATTATAAAATAAAACAAACTGAAACATAGTTGAACTAATTTACAATTTAAACAAAAAGAAGCAAAACTAATCTCTAACTATAAATTATACCTAAGACCGACATAATATTAAGCACTAACTTGAAAGCTGAAAAGAAATTGAAAATAAGCTATCCGTGACCTAAGACTAACTGAATTTTATCTATTTGCAAATATAACATTAAGTATTTAACTGAAAGGAAAACTGGAAACAGACTACACGTGACTGGCCACTCTAATTCTATAGGAAAAGACTACATTAACAACATAATGTGAAGTATATTAACTACAACAGATACATGTTACAGAGAACAGAAAAACAAATATAAACAAATTAAAAAGAAAACTACTTATCTGTGATGAAGAGATAACAAAAACTCATATGGAAATAGAAACCATGAATTGTCGAGGGGCCCTCTCAGCAACCATAGGTAATGCCTAGTGAATACTTTCACACATAGCCATAAACAGCAAGGCGTAGAGCTTCTATTAAAAATAAGGAACAAAGTTGCAATCTTCTTCTCTCAAAACAGACTAACTATCTACCTAATGGATTGATCAATCGCCTATCTCTCTATGTGGAGGTGATTATATACACACTGTTTCAAGAGATTGAGCAAGTCGACCCTTTAGTGGTCGACTGCTCTTCTAAATTTAGTCAATCATAAAAGGAAATAATTATTCATAGGCCAACACATGAGCATATCCCTTCTTTGGCGTAAGTCTATTTTTCTTCAACATGAGCATGGCATCGTGGTGGTGTAACTACTCCTTCTTTCGCGTGACTAGTGGAGTGGTGTTGGTGCAGGAAATGTACATGAAGGGTCTTCCAAAACACAAGTCCTTCATCAGCGTGTATGATGTGGCATACAGCCCCTTCCTTAGTGAAACTGACAGTGTGGTGTCAAAAAAATAAGAGCACACGATGGACAGGTCGTTCCATTCTTCAAAGCGCGCATATTGGTAACAATTCGGAGTTTAAGCAGAGGATGCCACAACTGATCCTTCTAGACTGGAGTTATTCCTCCCTTTGAACATGTGGGTGATAAGAAACTTGGTTTTGAGCAATGGCAGCATGAGGGCAATCTTCTAGAACAAGAGATTTTCCATCAACCGAACGCATGGACAACAAGTAGTTTACAGAACTATTCCACATTAAATGCTTGAAATTAGTTATGGACACCGCGCAGCCTGATTAACGAGCTGGACGGGAAGCTGGACAGTGAGCTGCATGATGAGCTGTAAGATGATTACACATATCAGGATGAATGGTAAGTTGAACGGTGGTTGGGCAGATTGGGCTAAATGCTTGTCTGTTTTGACGAGCTAAAAACTAATTTGTCTATTAAAAGCTTTCCCAAAAACTGTAAATCTCCAAACAAAAATATAGATTAATTAATATATCAAAATATGCTTAAAATAATATAGATTTCAGTTAATAAAATCATAAAAATGATATTAATAACCAAAGTTAAATAAACATTAAATTTTTTCTTACCTTGTGCTGAATAATGATCTGCATGACATAAAATACACAAAAGATAATAAAATATGCATTTAAATGTGATATTTTAACACCAAAAATGATAACAAAATGAGGCTCAACACAGACATCTTCACCAAGATATTTTCTGAGAAAAATTTCACATACCTCCTTTCATTGTTGGGTGTGAGTACATCAGGGTGATCAGTTTCTTCTTCAGTGTTCCACTTGAGGGGGGGGTTATTCCCACTGGGTTTACCCTCTTTCCTTGCTTAGATTTATTTATTGAGCATTGTTAGGATTACACTATTGTACAGGGTGACCCACGGCCTTTGTTTTCGGGGCCCTAGCATTTCATGCATTTGTTTACTCCTCCTAAGTATAGCTTAAGGGGGGGTGTTGGAGTCATTTTCCACCTAGCACACTTTATTTGGTCAATTTTGGCCTATTTACCCACTATCCTAAGTTTAATTGATTTAATTGACATCAGATGAGAACACTATGAAATCAGCATGAGCTCACTCATGCCTTCCTTCAATAAAGGAGGCCATCTAAGCCTTATCCTTCATTTCGGGAGGCTAATTGGGCTTCCTCCTTCAAATAGGGAGCAATTCTGGGTTGAACTGAGTGTCATAAGTGCACCTAAGTGCTAATTGATTGTTGTTTCACCTAACAATAATTTAATCTAAGTTGTAATGCACCTCCATCTATTATTTTCCTATTTTTGGCCATTATTTATGAACTGGAGTGAACCTAGGCGCCTCCAACCACTTCTGATGACCAATACCACTTCAGTTAACTCCATCGGAGCTACTTGGAGTTATGGATGCACTACCACATATTGTTTGAAATGCAGTGACATGTGTCTGAGTTACTTTCCGTTAGACTCAGCCTTCTATTGCACTTTGATTCAGTTAGGACTCAGTGAGAGTCAGTTATTGCTAGTTTAGTGGTTAACTAGGTGTGCCGAGTGTTGCTGACATTCAGTTAAGCTACACTCATCCATGCAATTTGAATGACCTCTTATAGAATTCGAATTGCCTTGGAATCCATGCATTCTGCATGGAATTGTATTGTATTACTCATTCTATTATTGATTATACAGAGCTGCAACCTCCTATTGCAGTACAGTTGCATCATTTCATGTCTAATTTCTCTTGAATCTCTTGTGAGTCTGTGCTTTGTCTCAAAGATTGTTGTGATAGAAATTAATAAAAAAATCCCTAAAAAATGGACATGGAGCCAAAAAATATGAAATTGAATGGTATCCATCACCATGCATCACCTACTCCAAGAAGATATATCAGATATGTGAATGTCTTACCTGTAAAACACTTGGTGAAAATATCAACAGATTTCTTTGTAGATGGGCAATGCTGCAAGGCTATCACCTAATCATGCACCAAGCTACAGATGTAGTGCATGTGTATCTCAATGTGTTTGGTCCTCTGTCTCTGCACTAGATCTATGTAAATATTGATTGCACTTTTATTGTCACACCAAATGAATGTGGGTGAACCAAATGAAACTCTGAGTTCCCGAAGAATAACTTGCAACCAAACACATTGTGTAGTTGCGTTCACTGCTCCTCTATACTCGATCTCAGCTGAAGAAAGGGATATGGTGTGTTGCTTCTTTCTTGACCAGCATATGGGACCTTTTTCTAGCATGAATACGTAACCTGAAGTTGATTTTCTATCCATGGGATCTCTAGCCCAATCAGAATCAGTAAATCCAACTAGTTCTAGTGGAGAACTAGCAGCATAGTGCACCTCGGAGTGTCAAGTTCCTTGCACATAGTGAAGGATCCTCTTGGCTGACTTCCAATGGATATTATGAGGCTGCTGCATATATATTTATACATCACCTACAACATATGCTAAATCAGTTCTAGGATGAGCAAGATACAACAAACTCCCAACCAGTTGTCTATACAATGAGCAATCCACCAATGGAGAGTCACCAACTTCACCTAGTTTGATACCAAAAAGGAATGCGGACTTGGATTCCTTACGTTCAGCCATATTAAACTTTAGTAACAGGTCTAAAGCATACTTTTTTTGGCTGACCTTTATTCCTCTTTCATATTTCTCAACTTCCAAACCAAGAAATTGCTTCAACAATCCAAGACCAGTCATTGAAAATTCACTGTGCAAAGAGGCTTTGATTGACCCAATTTCTTTCATGCAGATACTTGTAATAAAAATATCATAAAAATAGAGTAAAATGACCTGAAATACATCACCAATATTATGCAAATAAACAATAGGATCGTATTTTCATCTTTCAAATCCAAGTGATAGTAGAAAATTGTCCTTCTTGGCATACCAAGCCCTTAGGGATTGCTTGAGGCCATAGAGTGACTTCTTTAACCTGCATACAAGAGAAGGATCCTATTGGAAAACTTCAGGTTTTTGTATATATATCTCTTCCTGTATCTCACCATGGATAATTTTACTTTTGACATCCATGTGGTGAACCTCCCAGTGCTTGCTTCCAATAATGGCTAAAACTGCCCTGATATAGTCCCTCTTTGCAACCAATGCAAATGTCTCTGTATAGTCCACTCCTTGGAAAAGAGGTAAGCCTTTGGAAACAAATATGGAATTATATTTTATATCAGACCCATCAAAATAAACTTTGGTCCTATAGACCCACTTGCATTTCACTAGCTTCCTCTTGGGAGGCAAAGGAACCAATTCTCAAGTCTCATTTTCCTGTAGAGAGTTGAACTCTTCTTGCATGGATGATTTCCATATTGGGTCATGATATGCTTCTTGATATGATTTTGGATCCGATAAAACCATTATGAATCAATTCTCAGCAAGAAAAAATTCACTTGAAAAAGAATCATTATGAAATTGTGATCCAGTCTTCCTAGGATCTAGTGGATTTCTAGCTAAATCCCCAGCAGCTTCTATGCTTTTCTTAGCCCACTTGGGCCTTGTTGGGGATTCATGTTCACAAACATAATATTCATCCATATAAGAATCATAAATATTATAAAATTATTCACCACTTACATAATCTTGTGGTGGAGGGGATGAGCATTCCCCCAGTGCTAGTTCAAGATCTGGTATGACCTCTTCTTCGAATTGCACACTTATTTATATGAAAATTTTGAGTTGAAGGATAAAATATCTTGTATACATTTATATATTCACTATATCCCACCATAATGCACTCATTTATTTTTGTCTTCAATGCTTTTCTCTTTTTTGGAGGAATTCGAGCCCAAGCCCTTGAGCCAAAAGTCCTGAAATGTGAAATATTTGGTTTGTGACCAAACCAAGCCTCATATGGTGTTTTTCCATCTACTGATTTATGAAGAGCCTTGTTTTGAATGTATGCAGCACAGTTAATGGATTCATTCCATCTCCTTGAGCGCCCTATTCTTCCTTGTTTCCACACCATTTTGTTGTGGTGTGTAGGGGACTGAATGCTGCATATCAATGCCGCATTATTCACAAAGGTGCTGCAAATTATTATTCACATACTCTCTACCATCATCAGTACAAATCACTTTGATATTTTTCACACAATGATTCTCAACCAGGTATTTCCAAATTTTGATTGTCTCAAAGACTTCATATTTGAGTTTGAGAAAGTATACCCAACAAACCCTTGAGAAATCATCTATGAAGGTCAAAACATACCTTGATCCTCCATATGAAGGTGTAGGGAGTGGTAAAATAAGATATGAATTCACCAATACAAGAACTTGAGTATCTCTCCTTACTTTCCCTTTTGTAATGTAACTTGTGAATAATTTTCCCAAAGTGCTGAAATTCACCATGTTTCAACTCTAGGTATATGGATACAACTGATTCCAAACTCCTCCAATTACTTTCAAAATTGGCGTGTAAGGTAGTGAGGGGTAATGGGACACATTAATATATATATCTGACATATAATCAACTGATATACCCAACTAGGGTCGTCAATTTTCAAGGGAAGAAGTTTCGGGACAAGACTAGTCAATTTGGGAGGTGGAAATCCCCCTTGGGTCCTGGAACAAATCTCTTCCAATCACTGTAAAACCTCCACTAATGATTGGTATGATAATTTTTCATACACCTTCTGTTACAATTTTAAATCATTTGGGTCAATTTGGAGCCATCTACCATTCGGGGTTTGAGCCTCAAAATTACTAGTAAATTCCCTGAGTCTCTTGGATACCTACTCGACCCCAAAAACAAATATAATTCTGAAAATATAATTTAATTAATGTATTATAATGATGTTAATACATAAAAATGGTATTTATAGGTGTATTTAAACCATCGATTGACTTCTTAAACTCTTTTTTGAAATCTGGTCAATGTATGGAGTTTTACGAGCAACTTGTGGTTCAAATCCCTAGGGGTGGATGATGAAAATGACTTTCCAAATGCACTCAATCCAAATAGAATTTATGAATGGAATTAGGGAAAATATAAATTAAATCAAAATGTAATCATATGAATCACCATTCAACTTTTAATATCTTCTATAACTCCCTTAAATCAGATGTAAAAAGACTAGTTTCAACCTTGGGGGAAACGATAGGCAATCTTCTCCAAATGCTATGAAACTCAAAAAAATGACTCCAAATTATTATGTACTGAAAATTAAAATCTTATAATACATCAATAACATTCCATTAATCCCTAAACCATCATTATTTTACTTATCCATTCGAATCCACCAGCATTACATTGGTTCACAACATGGTAGTGGGGAAATGACATTGTTTCTTCATTGTTTAACATTTTTACATAAAATATTTTGGTATTTCTACCTGGGAATTTCTGAATATTAATAAAAGAGTATAAATTTCAGTCCATTAATCATATATATACCATAGAAACATTTTTTCATTCGAAATCATCAGCATTACAATGGCATATATCAATATAGTGGGGAAATGGTCATTGTTTTCTCATTAATAATAACTTTTACATACAACCATTTGGTATTTATACCTGATAATTTATGAATATGAATAAAATAGTATATTAATATTATTACCATCATAAATGTACCATGATAATCTCTCCCAAAGAGATCAATATCTCACCAAGTGTGCCTCAGTCCATAGAGCAAGAATATGATGAGAAAACTTGGAATAGATGAAAGAACAAGATAATATTGAAGTTTCTACAAGATCCCCTATAACTTATGAATCCATTAAATATCCACGAAATACCTAAATGTCCTTTCCACACACCAACTTGGATGGGAATCTTTCCCCCTCAAAATTGGATTAGGCAAGAAACTAGTCATCCACTAGCTCTATCTCTTCACAAATGCAAATGATCAAATGATAAAAAGCTTCCTTCATTATTTGTTCTTAACATTTATAAAGTTTCCAAGATCTCTATGTGTCGAATTCCTTCCAATAGATGCATTCCAACTCTACTTGGGAATATATTCCAAAGAATGCCACTTGTACAACAATTCCTAGTCTCCCACATCCACCAAATCACATGTGGAATAATATTATCTTCCCTAAATTCCTTGAGCACCCTATTGGATCTATTTTTATCCCTAACATGTCATATATTTCATATTTCAGCCTTCATATTTGTTATATTTTTAACATTAAGCTAGCATAACATTAGGATCTTTAACTGAGAGAACAACAAGCACAACAATCAAACACAAGAGACAATGAACACAATGTTTTTCCTCAGGGAAACCATAAATGGAGAAAACCCCGCAACTTCCTCAGAGATAGAATCAACACCAAAAGTAAAACCCAAAAACAGTAAGATGATCTCCCAGCAGCAGTAACCTCTTTCTTCCTTTCCCTAGTGTCTTTCTCTTCCTCAGCTATGCGCTACAACTGAGTGTGAGTGAGTGTGATAAATAGAGAGGCTCACTCTCTATTTATATTATTTTGTTCAATTGAAACCCACTCCAACATGTCAGCCTCACTTAACAATTACTTACTAGAGCCGACATCTCTAGGAGTGTCTAATAACCCTAGTGCCCCACAACTTGTGGGGACTTTGCCTCCTCTGACCAACAAGGAGGTTTATCCTTAACACAATGGTGGGGACTATTGCCCTGACTTACAATGACTCACCTAGGGTCTACTTCTCTAGGATAGTCTAATAACCCTAGGGCCCCACAACTGTGGGGACTTTAACCCTTGACAAATAGGAGGGTTACCCATAATGACTTGAAATGACTTGTTTACATTATAGAACCTCCCGATAGGAACATCGGGGCATGACATGACTCAAATACATTACAGACACATCCCAGAATAAACATCGAGGTACAATACATAAGATATACGGATGAATACATTCTGAAGTTACAAATACATCAACACTCCCTCTTAACTAGGAAGGTATTTTCTCGATGCAATTTATAAGCACAAGTCTTCTTCTCTGTATCATCTGGATCATCATCGAGTCCACATCATCTTTAAGTCATCTTCATATTCAATTCATATTCATCTGGATCTGTATCATCACTCAATCTAGATCATCATCACTAGATCTGGATCATCACTCCATCTGGATCATCATCACTAGATCTGGATCATCATCACTGGATCTAGATCATCGCTCGATCTGGATCATCATTACTAGATCTGGATCATCACTGGATCTAGATCATCATCACTGGATTTGGATCATCAATCAATTTGGATCGTCATCACTAGATCTAGATCATCACTCAATCTGGATCATCATCACTGGATCTGGATCATCACTCGATCTGGATCATCACTACTGGATCATCACTGCTGGATCATCATCACGAGTGCTATCTCATGATTATTCTCATCATAGGAATTTCTGCATAGCCAACCCTTTTTCATGCTAGTTGTAGGCCTAGCCTCCATGTAGGTCTTATTCAGTGCTTATATCTGACACCAAGTCAGAATGGCCCGCCTAGAATTTACATCTGACGATGAGAGGAACACATCCAACACCATGTCAGAAAGGCACGCCCAGCACTCACATCTGATCATGTAGGAACCAATCCTATAATCACATCAAAAAGGCCCAGCACTCACATTTATCCATGTGGGAACACATCCTGCAACCATGTTAAAAAGGCTTTGCACTTCCACCCATGCGGGAACACATCCTGCAACCATGATGGAAGAGCTCTGCACTTACATCCCCCCATGTGGGAACACATCCTGCAACCATGATGGAAGGGCTCTACACTTACATCCACCCGTGCGGGAACACATCCTGCAACCATGATGGAAGGGCTCTGCACTTACATCCACCCATGCGGGAACACATCCTGCAACCATGATGGAAGGGCTCTGCACTTACATCCACCCATGCGGGAACACATCCTGCAACCATGATGGAAGGGCTCTGCACTTACATCCACCCATGCAGGAACACATCCTACAACCATGATGGAAGGGTTCTGCACTTACATCCACCCATGCGGGAACACATCCTACAACCATGATGGAAAGGCTCTGCACTTACATCCACCCATGTGGGAACACATCCTGCAACCATGATGGAAGGGCTCTGCACTTACATCCACCCATGTGGGAACACATCCTGCAACCATGATGGAAAGGCTCTCAACCCCAGGTTGAGGGTTCCTGGTAACTGACCAGGTGCCTCCATTCAACAACCCTTATATCTGATCAAGTGGGAACACATCCCTCAATCACATCAGAATGGCCATGTTCTCACATATGATCATGTAGGAACACATCCTACAGTCATATTAGAATAGCCATCGGTCCTAGACCAAGTATTCCTGGTAATTGACCAGGCACCTCCATTCCAAGAATGGCAATAGCCCTTATATCTGATCATGTAGGAACCAATCCTACAGTCATATCAGAATGGCTCAGCACTCATATCTAACATGGAAGGAACCAATAGTCTCACCATGACAGAATGGCTTAGCCCTTACATCTGACCATGGAAGGAACCAATCCTCTCACCATGTTAGAATGGCTCATAGACTCATATTTTCCCCTTGGAAGGGACCTCGATATAGAGAACACCAAGCTTCTCCCTGAAGTACTCAAACTTTACTCTGGCTAATGGCTTCATCAACATATCCGCTATCTGTTCATCCGTCACAACATACTGGAGCTTCACTGCTCCCCTCTACACCATATCCCTAATATAGTGATACTTGATCTTGATATGCTTCGACTTGTCATGGAACACCGGGTTCTATGACAACTTCACACAACTCTGGTTGTCACAATATATACAAGTAGCATCCAACTGGAGATCAAATAAATCAGATAGTAGCTTCCTCATCTATACTACCTCACAACTAGCTGAACAAGCTGTGACATACTCTGCTTCAGCTGTACTCAGTGCCACACAAGATTGCTTCCTACTAAACCAAGAGATCACACCTGATCCCATATTGAAGCAACACCCTGAAGTGCTCTTCCTATTGATGGCACTGCCTACCCAATCTGAATCAACATAACCCTCCAGGTTAATATTCTGACTCGCCTCATACTTGATCCCATAATTAACTGTACCCCTCAGGTACCTCAAAATATGCTTTGTAGCAATCAAGTGAACATGTCTCAATGTGTTCACAACAAAGAAAATATATGGTCTCATATCTGTCAGGTACATCAAGAAACAAATCATCTAACGATACATCGTGGCATCAACCATCTCTGATGAAGCATCACTCAATAGCTTCATGTTCGATGCCATAGGTGTGGTCATGGCCTTGCAGTCCATTATCCTGAACCTCTTCTAGATCTCTACTGCATACTTCCCTTGTCCACACCTCCATGCCTAGAAAATAGTGCATCAACACATAATATAATCATCACTAGTCTTCCACCTTCAACCTTGAATCAAAGGTTGGAATCCACTTTACTCTCAGTAAAGCCTAGATTCATTAGTAATCTGTCCATCCTATCGTACCATGTCAAACCTTAGGATCTTCTGCAGTCACTCCCTCTGTCTTCAGTACTCTATGCACTGAAACATTCTATACCAGAGTGACAAGTAGCTTCCTCTGCTACTAATATTATATGTATCCATCTAGGATCACTGAATACCAAGATCCTCTATCTTGAACTTTTTTAAAAGTTCTTCTTGCACCCATCTGTGAGCTTGCCATCCTCTATCAACCTTGTAGCATAGGTTCAGATATTCATCAAGCTCATCATGTATGCGTTATCCCATGGGTGTCTTCTAAACTCGTACAAGGCCTTCTTTCATTTGCACACATGATTTTGCCTGTCATGTGTCTCAACTCCCATTGGCTGCAAATGTCTCTTCCTAGTCCATGCCTTCTTTTCATGAGAAGCCTCATGCTACGAATCTTTCCTTGTATCCCACGATGTTTCCATCTATTGCATGATGCAACTATGAACTTCCCTTCATGTATCGATACTGCATCCTAGACATCATTCTTCTTGAACTGGTATTTCCTTTCTTCTTGGTTACTTCTTCATAGCTTGAATGTTCTACATCAATGATGCCGCTGCATTCGTCATATTATTCTTCATCTTGAAATGTCGTCACTTGTTCTTTGGAACAAGTCTCATCCTTCTTTGCTTGTAGGCGGGCGCGATCTTTCCTACAAGTCAAATGCATTAGTTGTATGGTTAGAAACATTTCATAAGGTATATTCATAATGGCAAATTCTTATGCATAAATATATGATCATGCAACTACTTTAGCCCATACAACATTCATCCATATCTCACGGAAACTTTCTAGATGCCTTCCATCTCTACCAGGACAACATTGAGATTGTGCAGTAATCCAATATGTCAGCAAAGAGGTTTCATTCTAGATAAGTAGCAAATGGAGAGTTGTATAGAACCATGAGCTACTTACCCATCACATGCATATTAGTAGTATGATGTCATTAATGCAAACATTCTATCATGCATAATACATTAACTGAATATAAACAAATGCATAACAAAACAATATCATGAAATGACAATTGAATACTTATCTTTATTTTTTTCGTGGGTAGACTCCTTCTTGAGCCTTCAGCTTCATCGTTTCTTATCCAAATGCTAAGATGGATAAGAGGTTCTTCAAGAGTTGAGTTCTTTGTATTTCTCATCACTTGAGGGATATTCTTTGGATGGTGAGAGCTTGATCTTCAGTTCCTCCCATCTTCTCTTCTCTTATTATGAGTCGAGCTTCTTCTTCTTGTGTGTGCTCTTCCCAGAGTCTACTAAAAGTAATCACTTCCTTCTGGCACACATTCCTTGAATGAATGAATCCCATGATCCTGGGAGGCCATTCAAGGTGGCTCTCATCACTTCTGCATTCTTCACTTCTTCTTTTACCACTTCAATTTGTTCTTTGATTTCAGAGACCCTTGTAAAGTATGACTGTATGGTCTTTTCATTCTGGGTCTTCACATTCTTCAACTAGTTTCTTAAGGTCATATTCCAATTTATGTTCTTTCCTTTAAATAGCTTGATCAAGTAATCAAACATCTTTGGTTTCTTTATGAAAGACACTTGTGGTACAAGTTGATCCGTGACTAAATCAACAATGATCTTCTTGGCCTTCACCAAGTTCTTCTTATGAAACACTTTGAGCCTCATCTCCCTCTGGAACTAGAACCTCTCTACATATGTAAGTGTCCAATTCATTTTCTTCAAAAAGATCATATACTTCCATGCTTGGAATTTGTCAAGTTCACCAAGCTTATCATTAAGCTGATGTGATAGATCACTTTGAAATGAGAACCTCAAATGCAAATAGCAAAAGATTAGATCTTACAGATTTGAGGTGTCCGTCCTGGTTCCAGAGCTGGCTGATCTAGGGTTTGTCAGAGAAAACCTAATTTTCAAAACTTGGAATATTTTAGATCTGATTGTATAGAAATATATATCTCTTCAAGTTGAGCTGTCCAATGTACTCCTTTTCTGAAAATAGTGGAGGGAAGCTCCCGAAACAGGAAGCCCTAGTTTTCCAATTTCTTCTGCAGAAATTCTTGTTACTGTTTCTATGGTATCTCTGAAACTACTATTCCTCTATATCTAAACTTTCTCACTACAGTAGCCTCACATGTCCCTGTTCCAACACCATAGGTTTCATTAGAATTGGTTTCACCAATTGGGATTTATGATCCTTTTCCCAAGGTGACCTGTTATAGAACTTTTCAGAACAGCAAAGTTGTACAGCCTTCCACGTGTCACCATTCCATATTCTAGGTCTGAAACTCAGACCACAAAAATTACAGTCCGTGCCCTTTCTATAACATCTTCCAAAATTGCATTTGGACCTGTGTAGCCCAAGATATAGCAATTCTCCCTAGGTGTCCTGTTTAGGGATGAATTTTGGAAGACGCTGGAACCCTAATGTGGAGGGATCATATCCCCCAGAATATAGCTAATCAGAGGCTAAAGTTTGGATACAGTATACATAAGGATTTTTTATTCAACCTTTGCAATTTGTAGCTTCTGAGACTTTTCCAATCCCACGATATAGCGAAAGTACCAAAACTTATCATTTTTAGTATTTTCGGGTTTTTCCAGCTCGGGGTCAAACTAGGGTTTGAATTTCCGAGAGTTTCACCAAACCAAAAATCTTGATCCAGGTCTCTAAACTTCGATTTTGATGAGTAGAGAAATCCTATGCCGGGCTCACTCAAAAATTCCTCTTCTGTAGAAATCCCTAATTTCCCACACCAAAACTGAAAAAGCTCGGAATCAAATTCCGCTTCGATAGAAAGATGCGCCCTTCAATGGAGAGTCATCCTAGCCTACTTTTGCTGATGGATTGTGGAGAGAGACCCAAAAATTAAGAAGCCCTAGATTCTGTAGCTGCTTAATGTCTTCTTCTCAAGTTAGCTCTGATTCCATGTTAGATTTTTAACATTAAGCTAGCATAACATTAGGATCTTTAACTGAGAGAACAACAAGCACAACAATCAAACACAAGAGACAATGAACACAGTGTTTTTCCTTGAGGAAACCATAAATGGAGAAAACCATGCAACTTCCTCGGAGATAGAATCAGCACCAAAAGTAAAACCCCAAAATAGTAAGATGATCTCCCGACAGAAGTAACCTCTTTCTTCCTTGCCCCAGTGTCTTTCTCTTCCTCAGCTATGTGCTACAACTAAGTGTGAGTGAGTGTGATAAATAGAGAGGCTCACTCTCTATTTACATTCTTTCATTCACTTGAAACCCACTCCAACATGTTGGCCTCACTTAACAATTACTTACTAGAGCCGAAATCTCTAGGAGTGTCTAATAACCCTAGTGCCCCACAACTTGTGAGGACTTTGCCTCCTCTGACCAACAAGGAGTTTTATCCTTAACACAATGGTGGGGACTATTTCCCTAACTTACAATGAATCACCTAGGGTCGACTTCTATAGGACAATATAATAACCTTAGGGCCCACAATGACTTGACATGACTTGTTTACATTATAGAACCTCCCGATAGGAACATCGGGGAATGACATGACTCAAATACATTACAGACACATCCCGGAATAAACATTAGGGTACAATACATAAGATATACGGATGAATACATTCCAAAGTTACAAATACATCAACACTCCCTCTTAACTAGGAAGGTATTCTCTCGACGCAATTTATCATCACAAGTCTTCTTCTCTATATCATCTGGATCATCATCGAGTCCACGTCATCTTCAATTCATCTTCATCTTCAAGTCATATTCATCTAGATCTGTATCATCACTCGATCTGGATCATAATCACTGGATCTGGATCATCACTTGATCTGGATCATCATCACTCGATCAAAATATTCAGCCATGTATTCTTTCATCCAAGAAGTGAATGGCGAATCTCCACTCAAATCTTAACCAAATAATGAGAAAAAAAAACGGGACTTAAAATGACTCAAAGAAGTATCAACCATACATCCATGAATGATAGAATCATAAGGATATAACAAAGTATGTGGCTGGCAACAAAAATTTTGTCCAATAATAAATCTATTCATCCCAGTGTTGGATGAAGTTCCTCCAACATCGAATGAACCAAGTGTTGAGCAAGAAAAACCATGAGTCTTCAAGTGACTAAAATGCATATCATAGGTGCATCCATGTAGATGTGAATCATCATAGAGTAACAAAGGATTCTTTTTCAAATGTGAATAATAATTTTCTCCAACCATGTCATCATAAAAATTAAAGATAAGAGTTGCATACTCCTCATGTGGCACCATCAAAAAGAACCCTTTCACCCATACTTCATTGAGACTAATGTTGCAAAACATGGAATCGTAGGATGTAGGATAATGAACTAAATCACCCAAATGATTAGAAAGTGCAGAATTTTCATCATGGGAAGGATCCATATGGGTAGTATCATGCAGCTCCTTCAAAAGTGTGAAAACTTTGTCATAGATTGGTTCCAATGTAGAGGAATCATGCTCTTCTTTAAAAATTGCATAACCTTCATCAAGAGACAATTCAAGTTCCTCTTCCACCAAATCAAGTGTTTGGATCTATTGAAGTTAATATTCAAACACATCAAGCACATTCAAATTTCCACATTTCTCATGATCCACCATGTCATGAGAATCCTCCAAACAATCTACCATTTGAGAATCTGAAACATAGGAGGAAAAACAAGTATCTTGCAACTTTTCAAGAAGTTGCTCATTTTGAATTGTGAGCTTATGATTATCCTCATTATTATTCAAGTATGCATCATGTAATAATTCATTAAGCTCAAACAAATGGTTTCTATCAAAAATAAAAGACATGAAATTACCTTTGATGTGGAACATTACTCTTTGAATCTTCTCCATATATTCAAGGAAGGATGTTTCCTCCAATGAAGTAGTTCTCCAAAACGAATTTGACACTAATGCTTGAGTTTCATGGAGTATGATAAGGTCCTATTGTATATACATTTCACTAATATTTAAATACCCTTCAATTAAGGATGGTTCATGAGACCGAACCTCCTCCTCTTCTTTCTTCTTGATTTGATCAACTTCTTGAAGCTCAAGTCGTGATGGGGAAGTTGATCTTGGTTATTCATTATCTGTCACAAGTTATTCATATTCATGATTATGATACCTTTGTATTGTAGCAACATTTTTAAATATGATATCTATGCCACTAATATAGAGTTATGAGCACCCATTAGTAGGTACTCCTTCATAGTTCAAGCATCCATGAGTAGATGCGCTTTGTTTCATTTCCAAGGTAGAATGTGTCTCGAAATGATCTTCAATATTTTCAATAGAAACTTATTCATACTCATTTGATGTATCTTCATATTTTTCAGAGTCACTTGGGAGTGACATTCGATCCTCTTCATGTACTACTTCTTCTACTTCACCTATTTCAGAACTAGGTGGTTCATGGGTCTCCTCGTTTTTCTCCTTCAAGCAAACTGATGAATTTTTCCCCTTGGTTTTCTTAATATAAATATATTTTCTCCAAATTTGGATAGACAACAATTAGAATCATTTCATAATATTCTTGGTCATGTCTTCAAAGATAGGTTCCATGATTTTTATATGCTCCTCACCATCATATGAGGTTCCCTTTTCATCCCTACTCATAGTTTCCTCTTCAACAAAAACACTTTTGGTTCCAATATCTAATCGTGGTCCTTGAATTATTGTCATCCTAAATATCATACCACATCAGGTGCCAATATCATGCTCTGATACCACTGTAATGTCCCTTGTGAATAATTTTCCCAAAGTGCTCAAATTCACCATGTTTCAACTCTAGGTATATGGATACAATTGATTCCAAACTCCTCACATTACTTTAAAACTTGGTGAGGAAGTTAATTAGAATTGATGGGACACATTAACACATATATAATACATATAATCAACTTATGTACCCAACGAGGGTCTGCAATTTGCAATGGAAGAAATTTCGGAACAAGACTAGTCAATTTGGGAGGTGGAAATCTCCCCTGGGTCCTGGAACAAATATCTTCAAAACAATATAAAAATTACACTAATGGTTTGTATTATACTTTTATATATTATGATACATTAATTAAATTATATTTTCAGAACTATATTTGGTTTTGGGGTCGAGCAGGTATCCAAGATACTCGGGGAATTTACTAGTAATTTTGAGGCTCAAACCCCCAATGGTAGATGGCTCCAAATTGACCCAAATTATATCAAATTGTAAAAGAATGTGTATGAATTATGTTAATATATAATAATAAAAAAATTATAGGTGTATTTAAACCATCAAATTACTTCTACAACTCACTTTGGAAATCTGGTCAATGTATGGAGTTTTACGAGCAACTTGTGGTAGATGATGAAAATGACTTTCCAAATGCACTCAATCCAACTCGAATTTCTGAATGAAATAAGGGTAAATATAAATGAAATCAACAAGAACTCATATGAATCACCATTCAAATTTTAATGTCTATTATAACTCCCTTAAATCAGATGCAAAAAAACTAGTTTCAACCTTGGGGGAAATGATAGGCAATCTTCTCCAGATGCTATGAAACTCAACAAAATGACTCCAAATGATTACGTACTGAAAATTAAAATCATATAATACATAAAAAAAAAAAAACATCCATAAATCATGATTATTTTACTTATCCATTTGAATCCATCAACATTACATTTTTTCACAACAAGGTAGTGGGGAAATGGCACTCTTTCTTCATTATTTAACATTTTTACATGAAATATTTTGGTATTTCGACCTGAGAATTTATGAAGATGAATAAAATAGTATCAATGGAATTCCATTCATAATATATATATCATAGAAACATTCTTTCATTTGAAATAATCATCATTACAATGGCATACATTAATATAGTGGGGAAATGGTCATTGTTTGCTCATTAATAAACACTTTTACAAAAAACCATTTGGTATTTTGAAATGATACTTTATGAATATGAAGAAAATATTATATTAATCTTATTACCATAGTAAATTTACCATGATGATATCTCCCAAATATATCAATATCTCACCAATTGTGCCTCAGTCCATAGAGTAAGAATATGATGAGAAAACTTGGAATAGATGAAAGAACAAGTTGATCTTGAAGTGTCCATGAGATTACCTGTAGCTTTAACCTGTAAATTATAACTCCATTAGATCTCCATGAAATACATTAATGACCTTTCCACACATCAACTTGTATGGGAATCTTTCACCCTCGAAATTGGCTAAGGAAAGAAACTAGTCATCCACTATCTCTCTCTCTCTTCACAAATGCAAATTTATCAAATGATCAAAATCTACCTTCATTCTTTTTTATTTAAATTTATAAATTTTCCAATCTCTCTATGGGTCGAATTACTTCCAAGAGATTCATTATAACTCTAGTTGGGAATAGATTCCAAACAATGCCACTTGTACAACAATTCCTAGTCTCCCACTTCCACCAAATCACAGGTGGAAGCATCTTAGCCACCCTAACTCCCTTGAGCTCCCCCTTGGAGATATTTTTAGCCTTGGCATGTCATATATGTCATATTTCAGGATTCATATCTGATTTGTGTCATAGGTTTCATAGAATGTTCATAATCTTTGTCATAGAGCTAGGGAATCTAGTCCAAGTGTCTCACTATCTCCAAAATGCCTCTTCCTCTTCCATGGGAGTTACTCTTCCACTCCAATTTGACCTTAATTGATTCATGCCAAGTATATTGACCTTCCAACTCATCCCAATACCCTTGGGATTCTTATGGATTAGAAATGATAAGAGGATGCCATGTGGCATAGAAAATATAGCTTGTGTGGGCCGCACATCCTCCATGTTTCTTCATGATCAATTGCCACTTTGATTTTCCCTTGTATTTATTTATTTAGCTTCTTTATTAAATATTTATTCCATTCTAATGTTAAAAAATCATTTATTTTCCCTCTTATTCCAAATCCCAAAGCTTCCACCCCCAACCTAGGAAACTAGTAATTTTCCTCCTTGGTAATTATTTGACCCTTAGCATCAATTTGACAAACTCTCATAAATATGAAGAATCTGATTAAGCCATTGTGACCCAATGCACAATTTGGGACATGAAACTTTTCTCATAGTTTCACTCTGGATGTTTTCCCACCACACAAGCAATGCATGCACCATTGGAGTTCTTGATAGGAGGAATCCCTTCCACCATGCCTTCTTTGCTCAATGTCTAGAGGTATGTCTAGTTCATGTGACAAAATATCTCATGCCACAGCCTGCCAGTTTCATTGGCATGAGATAGAAGAGTTTTCCCTATTGAGTAGGGAAGGAAATGGGATAAATTGTACATCCTTGCTTGATGATCAACAAAACCCAATGCCACCACCTTGTTGGTAGAGATTTCATCTATATCCACTGTGTCTGGAGTAAATGCTACTCTCTTGGATTCATCAATGTGTGTCATTTGGTACACTGATAGTAGGTTCACTGCCAAGTCTGGTACAAATAATAAATTATTGAAATACCCATATTCTAGATCGATCCTGCCAATCCCCTTGGATTGGATCTCTGAATCATCTCCCATTCGAATAGTTAGGCCCTATTCTGAAGACATGGATGTAAATAAATATTTTAGTAGAGGCCATGTGCCTTGATGCTCCCAAATCAATGATGAAGGTTAAAGAATCTAAATATCTAGCAACCAAAGCATGGCACCTCTCTTTGCTGTCAGAGCCTGAACTTCCATCCTTCTTCCTTGCGCCCTCTGGGACTGGGATGTTGTTATTCTCCAATAGTTGCGCCATCATATATATGGTTTTATTCATGCATGCACTATCTATATGCCATCCCTTGTGGTAGTAAGTGCATTTGGTCTTTTCCTTTTTCTTCTTGTCCTTATCCTTGTAAGGACTCGAACCCCCATTAGGAAATTTGGGTTTGTCTTACTTCTTTTTGTCTTGATGCCTAGAATACTTGGCTTTCTTCTTGCATTTGGATGAATTTGAAACCCATGCAACAATAGCTTCGTCTTTTCTTGATTTGATGGTGCCCATCTGCACTTGCTTATCTTGCTCTTGGGTCAAAGACTCCATGGAGATTGCTAGTGATGGAATTTGCCAATTTCGAGTTGTGAGCTTGCTTGAGTGAAATGTGCTGACAAGAAAAGAATAATCAGGCCTTATACTTGAAATAATGGATAGTATGATTTGCTCATCTTTCTTCTCTATGCCACACTTCTTGGGCTGAAGCACCAATGACTTGAATTTGGTGAAGAAATCTTGGATGGTCTCAAGGAGATGAGCTCATTTCTGAGCTGGTGACCCCTCATCTCATCAGTCTTTCGAAACAGATCTTTCAGCCTCAGCCATACGTCATTTGGGGTAGATAGACTGTCAACATGAAAGAGGATATCTCTTGAAATGTTGAGACAAAGCATTCCAAATGCTTCCTCAAGTCTATTGAAAAACTTTGATTTCTCTACTACATAATTTGGTTCGACCTCTGTCCCCATAGTGACCCTATAGAGACCCTTGGACCTCAGCTGAATAACCATCTCAACCTTCCATTTGAATTAGTTTAATGGTGTTAGAAAGAAATGGGTCTGCTACATATCTTCTTGCGCTAATGGTGACAGTTGTTGAATGTACCTGCAATGAAAACGCACAAATCTATCTGGAAAATACCTCTAACAACAAAATAAAACACTCTGGAATCAATTTGCAAATCTAAATATCTCTGATACCATGTGATAATTGAAACATAGATGGATCTAGGAGCCAATAAACTCTCACAAATTCGGTAT
The DNA here is from genome assembly GCA_001517045.1 of Pseudotsuga menziesii. Taxonomy (NCBI): domain Eukaryota; kingdom Viridiplantae; phylum Streptophyta; class Pinopsida; order Pinales; family Pinaceae; genus Pseudotsuga; species Pseudotsuga menziesii. The sequence goes on from LPNX010893456.1 coordinate 251,324, forward strand.
GGTACACAAAATAGTTGAAAGACTGAAATTTACATACACAAATGAAGTCAATAATGGATATTATTAACATTGTCCAAAATGTAACTATGTCTAGAACTGATATATAGTACAATAGGGAAAAATAGTGAGGCCTTGGATTCCATGTGGAAGCATACAAGTGTCATCACTAGATTTGACCTCAACCCCCCTAGGTGGACCAATAAGCCTCCAACTCATCCCAAACGGTCATGAATGCATGTGTAAATGTGGTTGAGGCATGTTGAAATATGTGTGGAGGTGTGGGAAGTGTGTTTGAGAACATGGTTGAGTGGAGTGGCTCTAGGAGAGAAATAGATGCCCAAAACAATCCAAAAACCACTCAAAACAAGCACCGACACCTCAAAGGAGTCAGAATACCACAAAAAAAGGAATGGGAGCACATGCCTAGTTGAATGCAATAAATTTGGGCACCTTGGTGTTAGAATGATCAACCTAGAGTGCATCAAATGTGCAGAATGATCAACTAGGAGCGCCTCAACTGCCATAATGACCAATTTCCATAAGTCTAAGCCATAGGAAATACTACATGGAAACAAATAAAAGTGTCTAAGGTCTAATAATAAGGTACTAAGGTGTATTATCACTCTAACAAAGTGTATAAATCATCCACCCAGAAGATTATGTTTTCATAATAATTTTATCCCTCACTGGTGAGGAATTGAGGGCATTTTCCTAAGGCCATTTAGGCCATATTTAGGTGCAAAACAGACTGAAAGTTTTTTTTGGAAGGCCAATATAATATTCACTAGTGAATTTTTATACAAATTGAGTAAATGGTAAAGTGCATTAATCATCCACCTACATTATGGTTCCTTAATAACAAGTTTCTCTCTCTTAGGTAGGAAATGGCAGGCATTTTCCCAAGGCCACTTGAACTAGATTTTCAATACTTGTCAAATTTTAATGAGGGAATTTTCTGGCATAGTGCAAAACAATCCGAGTGGTTGTTTTGGTAGGCCAATATTTTCTTGGAATTATAATTTTCTACAAACATTATCAAATGGTGAAGTATATAAATAATCCACCCAGAAGATTATGTTTTCATAATAATTTTATCCCTCACTGGTGAGGAATTGCGGGCATTTCCCTAAGGCCATGCAGGCCATATTTAGGTGCAAAACAAGCTGAAAGGTTGTTTTGGTAGGCAATATAATATTCACCAGAGACATTTTATACAACTTGAGTAAATGGTCAAGTGCATTAATCATCCACCTGCATTATGGTTCCTTAATAACAAGTTTCTTTCTCTCAGGTAGGAAATGGCGGGAATCTTCCCAAGGCCACTTGAACCATATTTTCAATACTTGTCAAATTTTAACAAGGGCATTTTTTGGCATAGTGAAAAACGAGCAAAGTGGTTGTTTTGGCAAGCCAATATTTTCTTGGACTTATAATTTTCTACAAATATTATACAATGGTCAAGTGTATAAATCATCTACTTCCAAGATTATATTTTCATAATAATTTTATCCCTAACAGGTGAGGAATTGTGAACATTTCCATAAGGCCATTTAGGCCATATTTAGGTGCAAAACAGGCTGAGAGGTTGTTTTGGGAGGCAAATATAATCTTCACTAGAGACTGTTAATAAAAATTGAGTAAATTTTGTACTGCGTTAATCATCCACCTGCATGATGGTTCCTTTGTAACATGTTTCTCTCTCTCAGGTAGGAAATGGAGGGCATTTTCCCAAGGCCACTTGAACCATATTTTCAATACTTGCCAAATTTTAACGAGGTTGTTTTTTGGCAAAGTGAGAACAGGCTGAGTAGTTATTTTGGTAGGCCAATGTTTTCTTAACCTTGGACTTTTCTCCAAATATTATCCAACGGTCAAGTAATGTGTAAATCATTCACCTGCAATATTATGTTTTCATAATAATTTTATCCCTCACTCGTGAGAAATGGTGGGCATTTTCCTAAGGCCATTTAGGCACTATTTAGGTGCAAAATAGGTCGAAAGGCTATTTTCGCATGCCAATATAATATTTACCAGAGACTTTTTATAAAACATGATTCAATGGTGAAGCGAGTTAACCAACCGCCTACATGATGGTTCCTACATAATAATTTCTCCTCTCAAAGGGAGGAGATGGAGGGCATTTTCCCGAGGCCACTTGGGTCAATTTTTGAATACTTAACCAATTTTTCCAATGGAAAGCACTTTTTGGCATGGACCAAAACAGGTTGATTAATTGTTTTGGTAGGCCATTGTCTTCTTGGCCATAGACTTTTTATCAAGAATGAATCAATGGTCAACTGTGTGAATCCTCCACCTGAAAGCTGATGCACTCACAGTTTTTTTAGCCTTACCAGGTGAGAAGTGTCGGGCATTTTCCTAAGGCCATTTACACCAGTTTTAGTTGCAAAATAGGCTTACTGGTTTTTTTGGTAGGCCAATATATTCCTAACCAGAGACTTTTTTCCAAAATTGAGACTATGTTCAGGTGCATCAGTCATCCACCTACATGATGGTGATTTTAGAATAATTCTATCTCTCTCAATTAGGAAATGGCGTTCATTTCAACATAGCCACTTGAGCCAGTTTTCCAGTAATAACCAATTTTGTCAAATACAATTACTCTGCCAAATTTCCGGTTATTTGCAAGTATGAAATAAAAATATGAAAATATAAAAAAACAAAGAATAATAAAAACTCACATTCTCTAATTTGAATCACTCAAGCAAGCCAAATATTGAACCATCTGTGTGAATTTTGATGAACTAAGGTAGATTTTTAGTATTTTTTCACAATAGAAATTTTTACGATAAAATTGAAAATATTGAATAGTGGAGTAGTGGTGAACGTTAAAACACATCATGTTCAACTTGAGTCATTCATTTTGATGATGTAGCGTTCTTACTAGCACACGAAGAATGTTTTTATTGTTGTGTTAGATTAAATAATGTGAATTTAGTCCTTGGATAAAAAAGGTAAACAACCATTTAATGTTTTCCTCATAAAAATAATATTATATTTCAAGCATAAATGTAATACATTCTTAGACAACCTCTAATTTGGTCTATCAAAATACCCCAAGCTTCTTCAACAGACAGAAAGTTCAAAATGATCAACACAATTGATCTTGGAGTAGCTACTAATGTATAGAACCAGAGTGCATATACATATAAATTGTACTTCATGTAACTGTCAAAAGGAAATATTGTCTACATAACTAAATACTAAGAAGGGAGAAAAACTATTTAGACTAGTCCAACGTTAATTTCAAATGGGTTTCCCCACAAAGATAAAGAAAATACCACTTTTGTTTGGTTTTAGTTTTTTGAAAGATCTACTTTATGTTTTTTGTAAGTGCAGATATGAGAAGGGCATGTTTTGATGATTATATAAGACTAAAAGGGAGTAGATTTTAGGACATTTTGAAGACAATATAACACCATGTTCTCAATAGACCACATGATACAAAATGTGTTTCATTATTTCAAACATTCAAATTTCATATATCAAGAAAAATTTCATGGAAAATAAAAACCATTTATAACATAACATTAAAATATCATAACAATTGAATACAAGAAATAAATAATTTATACATACTAAATGATATAATTCACCATACATATTACACCAAAAGGTATAAAATGTTTATTAATGAAAGGAAAAATATTTACAAATCCAAATGGGGTACACCAATCCTCATCCCTAGTCCATAACAGTGATGGGCGTGATCCCATTGGTGTGAATCCCATGAAAAGTGTACTTGTTCATGAGGTTGTAGGCTATTATACAAATAGAAAAATCTAAATTTTGCTCCCACTCTCCATTTACCAAGAGGTTGAGTCTGATCACTTGAGCCCGATTTTGGTTGATATATATGAGGAAAGGTTTCCCATGTATAGAAATCTTCCTCCTTAATATTCTCATAGCCTTCTATGCTGAACTCTGGAGATTTATTCTTCTTTACAATCCTAGGAGCTACATAATGCATTGCAATTAGTTCAAAAGTAACCATGAAACTTTCATCTGAACAAGGAATTTCCACATAGGATTCGCTATGTATAATGTTTCAATACCTTATGTGGTTAAAAACTTTGTAGGAAAGAAGATGAATATTGTGGCAATGTACTCAATTCGGATGCAATTCTCCGATGTATGATGGCAATGCATTGTGTGTTCCATATTTTGTAGAGGCAACTAATCTAGCAGTCACAACTTCATTGTCACCTTTTGTTGCAAGAAGTTGAAAAGTGGTGTGCTTATCATCATTCATAGCAATAAAATGACAAAAAAAAATATCCTTTTCGACTACTAGTGCCCCACCTTTTAATAGAGCTCACAGTAAAGAAAACATCAACAATTCCTACAACCCAATAGAATATAACATTAGATACTCTAAATAATTTTTTTATATATGATTTGAAGAATATATAAAAAAAAATATACACATGCATACTCACCATCAATTATTTCAGTTAGTATCAACAAACCTTATTTTGTGTAGAACGCCTCATGTGGATGCAAATTCATGCCTCCAAGAATATAGTGGCCTCTATGAAAAACATCTACGTGATTTTCAAATATTCTTACCCAACAAAATGTTCCACCAGTTGAGACATCTACTAAACAATCCAACACTTCTACAGGATATGGAATTTTTAATTACTCATCTTCATACATTCCAGGAAACTTTTCATAATAAATACAAACATACATGCGTGCCTTCATGGTAAAATCAAATGGATTTGTGATATGCACCAAACTCCCATCCATTTGAATGAGTTTATTTCTACCAATTTTAACAAAATCACCATTTTTTGTCGGTAGTGGCATCACATCTGAACATTATCCCATATAAAACCCTCACTTGATGACTGCAGTTGACTGTTTTTTATGTTTTTCATCTGGCCCACTTGAAGTTAATTGTGATTTTATTTCAGAAGTTGGAGGATGGTGCAACATAATATTTCCACTTTCATCTGCATACACCATTTGAACAGGAAGGACATCATCCATAGTATGTGTCCATGTGTCATTGGTACTAAGAGTGTAAAGAATTGGACCATCACCACAAGGAACCAACGTTGAAAAAGTCTCTACATTTCATGTATGTGACTCATCTATAACTTTGAAGATAATGATTTCTTCTAAACCATTTTCTCCTTTAAGAAGAGCAATTGTATCAAAGTTTGGAGCCTTTCCCTTAACATACTGCAGAGTTGAACGACCTCAGAGTTGATAAGGTATTTCCCTGTCATTATATTGGTTCTCAACGTCATTACCACTGGATACATCATCGTCACTCCAACAATCATTTTTTGCAAGTCTATATAAATTTCATGACTTTTGTTGTTGTATAGACAATTGTTGCTTCATTTTTCATATCTTTTCTCATTCAAAATCCTCTTCAAAAATTATTTGAAAATATTCTTCCACAAACTATGGAGGCAATGACTTCCGTTCTTTATGTGGAAATAGAACATGCTCTGTATTGAGCATGAGCAAATTTATAATAAGTAAAATTATGCAGTAACAACATGAAGCGAAAAAGACCTACATAGGTTACACGTGACATTTTAATTGGAAAGGAAGAGTGAAAAAATAGAGTATTGATAAAGGAATAATATAAATACTACATAAATTATAACCTTTGGTAAAAACCTTGATCTCGTTTCTCCTTCCAACCAAGATTTTATATCCGCATAAAGATGGTCCAAACTAGTTTCTACAACGAATAATGAAGGGAAAATTTAATTACTCTACATATACAGTATCTGATAAATCATTTTATAGACTGATTAAATACAAAAATTGCACAGGCCCTGGAAGGGGGGAGGGGTTATCTTTGACCCAGGTGGAAATATCATCTATTCTTATTCTTACAGACTAGCCAAAAAAATGATTAATCAAGCAGAATGGATTGGCTTTGGGGACTCTTGGATTGTCATCAATAAAATACGCAACATTCAATAAAGGAGAGATATTGATCTTGAAAGAAATAAAAAAAAGAGTCTTATCCTTCATATCAAACTTGGAATCGGTATAATTTTATCATATAAAGTGAAACAACAATCAATTGGCTGGAAAGTGGTCCATTACTACATTAGTCGATTAACAAAAGAAAAAAAATGAATAATGTTAGTCCATCACTACGCCATCAATTTTTTTCATAACAATTGAAGGAAATTAATTTAGATTTGATCACAAACCGGTTGATGGGTTCGTATATTTTTCTCAAGCAGGGTAAGAATGTAATTTTTTTAAGCACAAAAAATTCTTACCAGTCCCATCACTACACCATTGATCTTTCTCTGAGGATATCAAGGCAGTCCAGTTTTGTTTGATCAGATACTTGATACATTGAATCAGTTGGTCGATAAGTAGTCCATCACTACACCAGTTGATTAACAAAAAACGTAAAAAAAAATATTGTCAAATGATCACTATACAATTATTTTTTTTTCATAAGATTTAAACGCAATCAATTTTCATTTGATCTCAGACCTGTTGATGGGTTTGTAGATTTTTTTCAGGTAGGGTAAGAACGTAAATTTTTTAAGCACATAAACTTTGAAAAAATACTTACCAGTCGTATCACTACACCATCAATTTTGCTTAGAGGATTTCAATGCGGTCCGATTTAGTTTGATTTGAGAACTGGGGTTCACATATTTCGTTCAAACTAGGTAAGATCTAAAACACAACATGAATTTTCATATTTTGTTCAGGGCAAGATATAAAACAAAATATGTAAATTTTTTAAGCAATATAGGGTTCCTCAGTGAGGTGTAATTTGTAAGCAATAAAATGTTCCACTGTACTTACAATCAGCTTGGAAACATAAAAAAAAATTGAAAAATATAACTTAGGGCACATAAAACTGGAAAAAAAAAATTTACCAATCGATAACGATAACATTAGTTTTCTTCAGAGGATTTCAACAAAATCCTATTTGGTTTGATCATAGATCGAGTGACAGGCTCATAGATTTCGATCAAGCGGAGTAGATTGAAAGAATACACAGATCTTGTTTGCAAACATATTTTGGGGGAAATCGAAAAAAATGAAATTGGAGGGATTGTTTCATTGTTACTCGCTTTGAAAATTTTGAATTAACCCCACATTGAATCTTGTTCCAAACTCCACATTGTTTCTCATGCAACCGGAAAAAAAATCAGGGGGAAATAGGGGTTTGACTAATTACATGATTAGTGATGTTAATCAAATTTTAATCTATTTTTAATTCATTTCTTATTTAGGATACATTTTGGGGGTGGTAATATCTTATGCCGACAAACATATATTTGACACATTGATCGTGTTTTTTTCCTAAATAATGTGTCAAACATTATTAATATAGATATCTAAACTGCATTAATAATACAAAGATCCATAATAAATTACTAATACACAGTTTAATGGAAGTTATGGACTCACCAGTTGATCAAATCTTTATCGAAACAAATACTTTTGAGAGCCCTCACCCCTTTTTATTCATATTTATAGATTGCATTGAGCTTATCACCCTCGGAGAACATTACGTAACTGATTGTTCTCATGATGCTACACTTCCAAATGGAAAGCTTATTGGGTGGTGCATGGTTTCAGTGCAATGAAGGTCGAATTCACGGGCTAAGAGGTGGAGTCATTGGAGTACAACTAAACGCTCATCTAATAGTTTTTTATTACCACGTTCATCTAAATTTAATTTAATAGTTGTATCACGATTGGAGCTAATCTAATAGTTATCTAATAGTTATGCAATATAATTGCTATTAGAGTTAAATGTAAGCTAATAGTTGTAGAATAATTGGAGTTAAGATAATAGTTGTATCTAATAGTTAATTTAAAAATTAACATATCAATGATTGCAGTTCAAGTAAAAGTGGTGATTGGAGTTGAAGTTAATCTAAGGTTGTATAATCATTGGAGTTAAGCTAATAGTTGTATCTAATAATCAAATAGTTGTATCATCATGATTGGATTTTTAATTACCAGGTTGAAGTTGAAGTTTATTTTTTCTAACTATCACGAACTATACTCATCACATGTTAACTAAGCTAAATTAAAAACATCACAGTTTTGCAAATGCCTTTACAAACAACGGTTAATTTTTGTGGTAAGTGTTCTTTAGCAATTTTTTTTATGGCAAAAATTCTTTTGGGAATTTTTTATAGTAAAATGTTCTTAGAAATTATCTTCTAAGATGGAGGCTCTTTTTCTTTGATAGTAAAGATTCTTTTGGGAATTTTTTTTACAATAAAATGTTCTTAAAAAATATCTTCTAAGATGGAGGCTATTTTTTTTTATAATGAAGATTTTTTGGGGAAATGTTTTATAGTAAATTGTTCTTAGAAATTATTTTCTAAGGTGGAGACCTTTTTTCTTTGATAGTGAAGATTCTTTTGAGAAACGTTTTACAGTAAAATGTTCTTAGAAATGATCTTCTAAGGTGGAGGCTATTTTTCTTTGATAGTGAATATTTTTTGGGGAAATATTTTATGGCACAAATTTTATTAAAGATTCTTCACCAATTTATTCTATGGTGGTTTGTTTTTAAATTATATTGAGCAATATTTTATGGTACAAGTCTTCTAAGGTGAGTTTTTTGTCTTTGATGATTAAGATTCTCTCCGAGGAAATTTATTATAAGGTGAAGGTATAAATTGAATAATCATGGGAAACAAAAGAGAGCGAAAGAGGAAATCCATTCGCACTCGAGATGATGTCATACATAATGAAAAGAAAAGACTCAAATGCCATGAAAAAAAGAAACAAAAGCGTACAAATATTGAGGAGATCCCTGATGATGATGTAAATAAAGACTTGGATCATAATGTTGATGATATGAATGTTCAAAATCAAATTCAAGAACAAGAAATTGAACTAGGTATGCACAAATATTGTAAATTTGTTTAAAATCGAGTAGTTGTTTTTTTGTAAATGATTGTAATTTTGAAAATAATTTGCAAAAATCAGTTACAAATTTATGTCCTAATGTTGATCAAGATGTTGGAGACATTGATGAAGCCAAAAACGATGCAAATATTCGATCAAGTAGAGGTATATATATATACACACATATTGGTTATGAAAATATTTTAAACCATGTAATTTTTTTTATATATATCAGTCATATCTTTTTTCATCGTTCAAGTTAATTATATTTGAAATATGATAAATTTAATTTTAAATATATATATAGGTGGCTTCATCATTGAAGATGACATGTTACAGAATTTTGATAGAGAAAAATTTGGAAACACAAAACCTTACCATATTGTACGATATCATGCTGAAAAGATGCATGAACAATTTCTGAAAAAAAAAAAAAAAAAATTAGTGGCAACNGAGGTGTTTGTTAGTTTCCAAGAAGTTAAGGGAAGCTTGGTCATTATTGGGTATTCAAAAGGAGACAAAATATTCAAAGGTGAAGCAAAATGTGTTCGCAAATATAGTCAATGGAATAAAAACTATTGGAAAATCTAGAAAGAAAGATACTAGTATTGCAAGTAGAATAATACAAACATCAATTATTTCATCAAGTACTAGACAAAAATGTCTGACAACGCAGATCGCAAGAGTTATTGGAACTTCACAGAAAACATTGTACAAATATAACAAATTTTGAATACAAATAGATGCAAATGATGAGCTTGCTTGTTGGTGTTGGAGAAGAGTCCCGCAGCTACAGGAGAAGCTGCCATTTTGGCGGATAGACAGTTTTGGCAAAGACGAAGAGATAAGGTAAAGCTATGACGCCGTAGCATGTTTCTAGCTGTAGAGCAAAGCCGGAAACCATGACTGTTGGGACAGAGAAGTCAAGAAAGATGACAGTACCTGAGCGACCGAGAAGAGAGAGATCAACCACTACATTGAAGGCAGCGGCGAAGACAGGAGGGCTCAACTACCCTCATAAAGGAAAAGGAGCGACGAGGCCGAGGTATTGAAGATGAAGGACAGAAGTGGGAAGCGGTGCATAGTACCCATGGTCAGCGCCGGGAAGCATGGAAGACTGCAGAGAGCAGTGGTGTGACGGAAAGTGGCTACCCCAAGTACAGATATGTCGACTGTCACTAGTTAGGGTTTTGGGATACTGTTGGGACAGGCCCACAGGGTTGTAATGGCGAGACCTTCGAGCCGCCTATAAAGGGATGTATTTTGTATTGAAAAAGGTTAGCTAGTCAGTCCTTCTAGAGCTATTAGGGTAACCTGTAGTTGATCAGACATCAGCGAGTCTGAGAGTCCAGTTGTCTATTAGCTCACTATTATTTCGTATTGTAACAATCTGCAGGGATTGACAGAGGGAGAGAGAGAGTGAGAGTATATTGTAAGAAGGCAATATAGAGAAGAGATCTAAGAGAGAAGGGATCCAGGATGTGTGCGGAGTTACCCAGAAGATCTCTAGCTACATATGTGGTGCAGCAGAACTGTGTACCTTTCTCAAGTTATAATATAGAAACACAGTTCTCTGGACGTAGCTTCTACCCTGGAAGTGAACCACGTAAAATCAGAGTGTTATGTGATTGATTCTTATGATTGTGTTTACTTGTTGTATCTGTCACTCATTACATGAACTTTGCTTACAGTTAATGTATGTATGTGTTATTCAGTTTATAGCATTATAGAAGGATAAATACAAGTTGAAGTCTTTAAGTATTCTATATAAGAGTTTATCTATGTTTCATTCAAGACAGTAAGAGTCACAGTATAAAGCAGCCTTGTATGTTGAGTCATGTAAGTTGAACACGAGTAACGCTAAGTACGCTGAGCCGAAGCGGTAGGATATCACAGGGAGGCGATATCGCACCATCAGAGGAGTTGTGGTGCATGATACCGCAGGTTGAGGATCGAGCGTAGGAGAGAGTTACGTGTCGCCCAGGACGCGGCGATGTGATAAATGTTAGAGTCATCGTGAGTAAGAGGAAACTGCATGTCGTGGATAGAAGAGACCTCTCGTGGGCTAAGAAGAGCTGCGAGACACACATAGGACGCTATACAGAACCTGGTCGAGACACTTGAGTCTTTGGCCAACCCATTAGGATCACTTCGGGTGAGACTTCAGGCCGCTCCGCGGTCTGTTGCCAAAAGGGCCAGTGAGATAGGGGTGTTGTTGGTACATTATAGTAAACCTAGGTCTGCCCAGCGACCAACAAATGGTTTCGTTGCCGGTTTTGAACAAACTGAGCACTGATGTTCTGTTGGAGTCCTACTAGAGACGAACTCAACGAGTGGGTTGGGTCTAAGGAGAAAGAGTTTGTCGAACACGAGAACAAGAGTCCTAGACTGAGTACAGAGGACTGGTTACAAAAACATATCGTTACAGAACTACATGCGATATTTTTTTGCGACCTTTGGAAATGAGCTTTACGACTGGTTATCAAAGTTGACTAATAAGAACATATTCAAGAAGAAAAGAAACATTGTCTAGACACCGGAGCTGATTCAGACTGTGAAGAACCTTGATAATCCCATTACGAGGACAGTAGACTTCTGTCTTGCGAGTGTGCTAGAAGGCTTCGTCACAGAGTTTGCAGTTGAACAGAGAAAAATCTTCAGCGAGGCTGAGCAGTACTTCTTCAAAGGATATCATGGTAAGTACCTAAAATATTTAAACTTGTCCATTAAGATGTTATTACATGAAAAAGGAACAATGGATCTAGTTTCAGATGAATAAGTAAAGATAGTAATGTCACAAGAGTTTGAAAGTGATTTTGATGACATTGGACGTACACGTAGTGGAAATAAATACAAAGTAGATTTCAACTCTCCCATATTTGAAGACAATTCAGATAATACTAGACAACATAGTCACAGTACCACAGAAAGAACAGAAGGGGGTATCCCTTACCACCCTTATACCCCACAGAAATAGATCAGGACTCAGAACAATCCCGTAGGAACTCCATCTAGTAGCTCCTAGATAGTACATACTACCGCTACATCACCTCCACCTACACCACCGAGTGGTAGTAACACAGCAAATTAACATCCACCACATAGAAATAGAATGGGGGATGATATGAAGCTACCTATCTTTAAGGGTACAGGGGAAAAGGACCCAGAGCAGCATTGGTTTCTATGTGAAGCCGTGTGGACCATTAAAGCAATCAATGACGATAATAGTAAACTTGTATAGTTGGTCACCACACTAAGAGAATGAGCCTTAACATGGTATATGAAGTATACCTCAGCGATACCCAGAACACTTGTCCAGGTCAGGACCACCATGATTAAAGAGTTTAAGAAACCTAAATATGAGTCACAGTGCATTACAGAGCTCAAAGACATCAAACAGTTACCTACAGAGTCAGTGTGGGACTTCGATCAAAAATTTAAAGCCCTTATAGACCAAGTCAGCTTTGAGTTTGCGCCGGAGCAGCATAAGGAATGGTTTATTGCAGCACTGCTCCCTCACATCAGACTACCATTAATGCAGCAGAAACTCCAGACGCAGGACGACGCGTTTGAGATGGCGATGAAACTAGAGGATTCACCTCTAGCTGAAACCAGCACAGGTATGACAAATCTGCAAAACCAGTTGGCTAATCTCACAATACAGATGCATGAGATTAAGAAAGGGAAAGAGGTTGCGCAAGACATATGGTGCATAAAGTGTAAAGCACAAGGCCATACTAAAGATAATTGTCCAGTATTTGTAGAATATATAGCAACTGGGGCTCCTAACCCCTTACCACAGACCCATGGGCCGTGGTGTGAAATATGCAAAACAAGAGGACATCTACCTCACCAGTGCCCTCTACTTCAGAAGTACGTACAGACACCTAAGAACTTATACTGTGTCTTCTGCAAGTCCGTAGGCCATGATGAACACGATTGCCGAGCCTATGATCTCATGGTCGGGAGCAAGCAAGACTTGTACAGAGTCCAATCAGAAACACAGGGTCCAGTAGTAGGACCACAGTATGATCAGGCTCATGTTGGCTGTGGAGGAGGGTTCAGAGGACGAGGACATGGAGGAGGCTTTGGCTGGGGAGAAGGCTTTGGCTGCGGTCGCGGACCAGTCACTTGTTAAAACTGTGGAGTTCTAGGACATTATGCTAGGGACTGTCAGAGCCCTACCACCACATGTAACTATTGCAAATCTTACGATCACGCTATATAAGACTGTCCTACCTTGATAGCTAAGATCAGAGAACCTAAGCCAGTAGTACACCAGAACATCCAGCTTATTGGTGCTGAGTAGGAAGAACCAGAACCAAGAGTCAACATTGTGACTCACAGCGGTGCTTCCACCAATGGGACATCGCAGGTTACTGAAAAGACCACAGGTCCGGAGTGGGTGTGCAAATCTCCTAAGAAAGCAACACCACTTGACCTACAGAAGAATAAACAGACATTTCAGGAAGCTAAGACTTTTTTTGATGACCCTATGCAATCAGGATCGCAGGTACCGCCGTCTAGGGGCGTACCGCAGCAAGCACCTTATGGCATTAGCCCTGCATAGATATCGCAGGCTAACACATCGGGCACATGCGACGAGGACGATTTGACAGGAAGTGTACAATCCTTCCTGTGGAGTTGTTTAAAACTCGTGAGAAATGAGCAAGCTATCGAAGAACTTCAGCGCATCATAGATCAGTGTCAACCATCTTCCTCCATGAGCAGTGCACAGCGTGTTGTTCATAATATTATGGGACATACAAGAACAGGAAGAGAAATGTGACTCACAACACAGGTTGGAGAATTTGAAATGGACGAGGTGATCCTAGATCTAGGATCAGAGGTAAATGTTTTGACTAAGAAGACATGGGAATAGATGGGTAGCCCTAAGTTAGTCAGATCACCTATCCATCTCAGATTAGCTAATCAACAGTGGGTATCACCCTTGGGTCGATTATCGCAGGTGCCAGTTGACATTGACGGATTTCGCAGCTCTGTGGGCTTTGAAGTTATAGAAATCATTGGCGATAGTAGACCATATCCAGCACTACTAGGCATTGATTGGGCGATCGGTAACATGGACGTTATTGACTTAAAGAGAAGACAAATGACCTTTGAAGATGCGTAGATCCTGGTCATCGCACCGTTAGATCCTCTTCAGGGTCCTAGATACATTGAACCTATCTGAGCAGAGGAAGAGGCATGTAACATGGAGAGTCTCTATCATATGACTGCGAACCAGGGCGACTACATCAATCCAACTGCAGAAGGGAACATTAGTTGGCGATCCAACAGCTCATGCACATCGGATTCAGATGTTGGTCTAGAGAACTGGCAGAACAGACTTTACGAAGTCTCAGCGCGCAGATGTGTGTACATGACTAAGTCACTGCGATGGATTGGCACAGAGATCAACGAGATTCCATCATTTCATGGTCTAATAGATATCCAAGAATTTCTCACGCAGTTTGAACAACAAATTCCTCACGAGTAGAGGATCGCAGCTATGGACCTTGCAGTATGAGCCACACCTGCAAGATGGTGGTATGCACATAAAGAGAATATCGCATCATGGGATGATCTTAAGAGATTGATGGCGATCAGATTCTCTATCGACAGAGAGTATGTCCAGCAGAGATACACAGGAGAAAGTGACCCCAGGTCACATATTCATACGTGTGAACAGAATTGGTCGGACATTCCCGAGGATGAATGGGTTCACTGATTCATTCACACTTTGGACATAGTTCCATGAAACTGGTACACAGAGACTGAATTGTGAAAGGGAATGACTACATGGCCACTTATGATAGACAGCTTTCTACTCACCTTCGCTTTTGAATCTGAGTATCCAAGTGTTGATCAGGCCCTATATGTAATAAAGATTAAGATATTTGAGGATTGTACCCTATCAGTACATACTCAACCTGAGTGGGCCATCCAGTTAGAAGAGGTGCTCGAGTGCTATAACTTTGAAGCAGAACCAGAGGATGAGGATGAGGATCCTTGCAACATCAACATTCCGGAGTCAGAAGGGACTCGCGATGTTGATGGACCGAAGCTACATATTCCAGCAATCACAGAGCCGATCAAGGTTAAAAAGATCAATATTGGCATAGACACAGAACCAAATTTTGCCTCTATTGGAGACTATTGGACCGAGGAAACAGTCGGACAGATTGTAGACTTGCTACATGACTATCAGGACCTATTTCCCACCAAGTTCATAGAGATGAAGGGGATAGTCAAAGACTTGGGAGTTATGAGGATACCATTGAAACATGATGCTAGACCAGTTAAGCAGCGTCCATATAGATTAAATCCACGCTACAAAGAAAAAGTTAAGGATGAGATCGATAAGATGCTAACAGCAGGCATCATTGAGCCCGTAGAAGAGAGCGAATGGGTTAGTCCCATGGTCGTGCAAGAAAAGAAAACTAAAGGAGACATCAGGATCTGTGTCGACTTGCATAAACTCAATGACGCATCGCTTCATGATCCATTTCCGACACCTTTCATTGATGAAGCACTAGATAATGTGGGAGGACAGGAGGTCTACTCCTTCACTGATGGCTTTTCAGGCTATCACCAAATCAGAATCCACCCAGAAGATCGACATAAGACCACTTTTGCAATAGAATGGGGCTCATTCCAGTATACGGTAATGCCCTTTGGTCTTAAGAATGCACCAGCTATCTTTTCTAGAGTAGTAGTTGTCGTATTTAAAGAATACATCCATAAATTCCTAGAAGTTTATTTTGATGATTGGATTGTATTTGGATTAATTGACAAGCACATAGGAGATTTAAGACTGATGTTAGAGAAATGTAGGTAGTACCAGATTTCTCTAAACTTGAAAAAATGTATATTCTGTGCGCCATTTGGTATTTTGTTGGGTCACATTGTCTGCAAGAAAGGCTTGATGGTAGATCCCGCAAAGATTGCCATCATTGTAAATCTTCCAGCACCCAACTCAGTCAAACAATTGAGGACAGTACTTGGTCATACCGCGTACTACAGAAAATTCATCAAGGGATACGCAAAGATTACAGTACCAATGGAAAAACTGTTAAAGAAAGATGTAAAATTCCTATGGAATGAGGAATGCCAGCAGAGTCTAGACACACTTAAAGAGAAAATGGTTACAGCACCCATCTTAGTATTTCCAGACTGGACTAAGCCGTTTCATGTACATGTGGATGCATCTGGCATCGCACTAGGGGTTGTTTTAACGCAACCAGGAGAAGGAGGTATCGATCATCCTATCGCATACTCCAGCAGAAAGCTATCGATAGCAGAAAAGAACTACACCACGACAGAAATAGAAGGCTTAGCTATGGTGTACGCGCTACAGAAGTTCAGGCACTACCTGTTGGGTGCCTCGTTCAAGATGTTTACTGACCATTCCGCTTTGAAGTACTTGGTCAATAAGCCAGTGTTAGGGGGAAGAATCTGTAGATGGTTACTCCTCTTTTAGGAGTATGATTTTGAAATCATTGTCAAACCAGGAAGATTGAACACTGGACTAGATCATCTGTCGCGAATAGACTCAGGAGAAGAGCCAAGTAATATAGAGGACAATTTGCCAGATGCGCAGTTGTTCTCTATCCAGATCACAGATGAGTACTATGCTGATATCATTCAATTTCTCACTACAAGAAGGGCACCTGAGGAGTTTACCAAGCATCAAAAGAGGCAGTTGGTTGTTAAAGCAGCAGACTTCACCCTGATCGCAGGACAGTTATACAAGTTAGGTCCAGATGAAGTCCTGCGCAGATGTGTGATGCTGCATGAAAGAGAGGCTATTATTAGAGAAGCACATTCAGGTACCGTAGGAGGTCATTTCGCAGGAAAGCCGACTGCGCAGAAAATCCTAGCTGCGGGATTATGGTGGCCTACGTTACACAAAGACACTAAGGACTTTTGCAGATGCTACGATATCTACCAGAGGGTAGGAAAACCTTCACGACGAGATGAAATGCCGCTGCGACCGTAGATTATGTTGCGCACATTTGACAAGTGGGCTATATACTTTGTGGGTCCTATCAACCCACCAGGAAAATGAATTGGTGCGAGATATATCATCACTAGAAGAGAGTACCTCACCAGGTGGGTAGAGGCCAAAGCAATAAGAAATTGTGATGCTGCTACAGCCGCACAGTTCATTTTTGAAAACATCATCACTAGATTTGGATGCCCAGTAATTTTGATGAGCGATCAAGGCACACACTTCTTGAATCGCACCATTGAGTCCTTGATGAAAGAATTCCAGACACAACACCATAAGAGCACTCCCTACCACCCACAAGCTAATGGTACGGTGGAGGCCTTTAACAAGATTTTAGAAAATGCTCTTACTAAGATATGCAATAGCCAAAGGAATGATTGGGACCTCAGAGTTAATGCTGTATTATGGGCGTATAGGACTACATGCAAGAAACTTACAGGACACACACCTTTCAGCTTGGTGTATGGACAGGAGGCTGTTATGCCTATGGAGTATATTCTTCCCAGTTTAAGAATTGCTCAGATCACTGGAATGGCTGATACAGACATGGTGCAGGAAAGGCTAGCACAGCTACTTGCCTTAGAGGAAGACAGATTCATCGCCGGATTCCATCGAGTAGTGCAGAAGGCACGAGAAAAAGCTTGGCATGACAGACATATTAAGAGTAAGACTCTTCAGATCGGAGACCTAGTACTCCTCTATGATAGTAAATTTATTAAGTTTCCAGGGAAGTTCAAGACGCATTGGTTGGGGCCATATCAGATACAGCAAGTCACAGAGGGAGGATCCGTTCAGCTCAGCAAACTGAATGGGGAGATTCTTCCCACGATGATCAATGGCGGTAGGATTAAGCTCTATAGTGACAGCCACTCCACCTCTCACCCCTAAATCAGAGTCGCGAGCGGTGCAGATGTCCAGTGTAGTTGAAAGGAGGCATCGCACTGGGAATTAGTCTACACCGGCAGGTATTCTAAGTATCAGGAATCGCATAAGGACAGTTCATTTTGCGCAAGTAAAAAAAAAACGCTTGAGTTTGTTTTGAGCAAGTGATGCGGTGTGGCATCGCAGCAGCGCAATGTTTCTCCATGCCACGTACCTAGTTTGCAATGATACAGAGGGCTAGTCAAGTCGCCTTCTGACAGGAAGTTAATCAATAAATGACTGGTATACCTTACCATAGATCTGGGCACAGCATAATCAATTATCCAGATTTGGAAAATCTTCGACGAGACCGGTGCCTGCATACACACGCTTCGAGGGAAATTGATCGGATTTCAGCATTTATTGAGGATCGGGATGACGGGTGTGGTCTCGTCCAAGAAATTAATACGACCGACGGGTTCAGCCTAAGATGACCGTTGCGTCTGGGATTATCACCTTTGGCATAAAAGAAGAAATTATTCATTCGGGAGGGTTACATTTGCAAAGATCCGAGAGCTATAGAGTGCATTGTTAAGTTTTCCCTGTGCAGAGCTAATTTTGTTACAGAGTGCTATGATTTCCATAGTTTGCAGCCATTGCCAATCCAAAGTATAACACCGAGTGGGTTCTGTCTGAGGAAGAACCCATAGAAGACATTTTGGAAAGGTTCGAGCATGGAGGCCTTATGTCTGCTATGACGACGCCACTTAAGGGTGTCACGCCAAGTTCATTACAGACCGGACAGTTTCCAAGGATGAGGAGCCAAGCTCAATTAAGAGAAGAATCCAGTCTGGAGCTGGAGGAAGAAGTTCATAACGCAACAGACTACATCATGCCACGAGTTGATGGCGCACCAAAGGTAAAAATTCCCAAGAGTGGTAAGTTTGCTGTTCCTATACCACAGATTGATTCTCGAGTAAAGGAAGATGGAGATCTATTAGGATATGCCACTGTTGTTAAATTTGTAGATTATAACCTGGGATATAGTAAGACATATCCTCAGTTTCGGCCGGATCAGTATCTTACGATTCAGAAGAACCCAAGGACAGGTGCAGATGAATATGTTCCCATGGAACATGTCCAGATTCTTGAGTGCTCAGGCCTACTCAATCTGTTAAGAATACCACATTTTGGACGAGGCGCAGAGGTTAATGCAGTGGTGCGCATCCTACTTTCATGCATACATGGGGGTTACCTTTGGCTTGGTAACAAGGTCGACCTGATACACCGCATCAATGGGTTGTCCAAGACTGGTCAAGACCCGAAGACAAATATAACAGGAAAGACCAAGGATTCCAAGCTATCACCAGCCCTAGTCACCAAGTATAAACTATAGAGAGGAGGTCGGGCTTACGACATCGCAAGCTTAACAGACAATACACTCATATTTACAGCTAGTCTGCTTGCAGGCAGAATGTTAACCAAGTTTCACCCAAAGGAAGTCACAAGATCAGTAATTAACCTGGCCATACAAGATGCAGAGGGGGAATAGTTCAATTGGTCTTTATTTTTGTTAAATATGTTTCAGCAAGATTGTTTGCAAGCTTAGGATGAGGCAAGCCACCCCTTCCATTTCTTGTGGTTGTTGATACTCTGTGCATTTGTCGGGTGGAAGGAGCCGCCCCATACCCAATTTCGACAGCTAGCGAGTGGCGAACCCAGAGGTGCGCGCTACACAAACTTATGGGAGACTAGTAGCCCAACCAAGAAAAAGGTCAATGCAATAGTATTCTATGAATACTATAGGCTGTTGAGGAACGTCCTCCAAGAAACACCACGGATCAGCAAGGAGATCGTGGACACATATGATGATCGGCTTGATTTTATGGTGGACCTCCATAGAATTGACCTGAGGCCAAAAAGGGATAAAAGGGACAATTGGGCTAATGGTTGGTTCAGGATGACAATGAAGGATTTCGAGGATGTCATCAAATACTTTGGTGATGACTGGAAGCAAGATTTAGAAGATACCACACCCCTACCATCAGGTACCGCATAGACAGACCCATCGGACAAAGGCAAAGACAAAGTGGAGACCCAGACGCAAGATACAACACAGGTGCCACTACCAGGAGAAAAGAGGAAAGATCCACAAAAAGTGCCACCAGAGGCACAGACGAAAAAGGATGGAGAAGAATGGACACCAGAGGGATAGAAGAAGAAAAATCACAAAGCCACAAAACTACCTTCGAAGACTGCACTGACAGAGGATGATTATGAACTCATTGCAACAAGAATGCATGACACGTTGAAGGACTCATTTGAGGCGATGCAGACATCACAGGCAAAGATACAGAGCATGGTAGAGAAGCAGCTTCTGGACTTAAAAGCAATTACTGAGAAGACTGCCATGATACAGGTTCCGCCGGTAAAGGCGACCACAGGAGAAAGTTCAACACAGTTGATTTCCCGTGAGGAAATCTTGGCAACGGATCGCATCAATACAGTCTTGATACCACCAGGGAGCATCTGATTCCCTACATCAATGATGGATGTACCGATATAGATTAGGAAACCTGTCAAGGTTAACCTCACAGAGTTCCACATTGATCAGTTACAGATGATCCAGCAATAGCTAAGCGCAGAGCTCAGAGGTAGAGAGCTCGCGACTTATAAACAAAACACACAGCTGAAACAAAAGAATGCAGCACTCACCACCAGCTATTAGAAAAAGGCAGACGAGTTAAGAACATATGAAGAAAGAGAACAGAATCTCTCTCAAGTCTTACAGAGCATCGCATTGGAGTTACCCCAATGTAATATTGAGTTCGCCTTGCCTCTCCCGCAGAAGGTAAGAAGAGTTGCAGACAAAGCAAAGGCTCTGGAGGAAACAGTAACTAGGATGGAAGAAACAGTGGCCAAGATGGACGAAGACCACAAAGCGCAGATTGCTGAGCTTGAGGCTAGACCATCGGGCACCCCCCAGGTAGACAAGGAAGCCAGAGTAGAGGCCTTTCGACTCACTTCCATGCAGATGAAATATCGCATAGACGATGCACTGTCGGTGCTAGCCGATGCGACAAACACATGGTCGGAGTTAGATGAGCCTCCCGAGAAAGTAGAAATCCAGCAAAGTATTCAGCAGATAGAGAATACCACAGCAGCAATGAAAGAAGAAATCAAGAGCTTAGCAGCTCTTCAGAAGATGAGAAAGACGACGGATATGAACCGATTGCAGCAGGAAGCGCAGCGGTTGAGAGCAAAGGAGATACACATCAATGACCTGCTTCAACCATATCAGGAACAAAGCACAGAGCTAGTCGATGCGGTTGAGCAGAAATTTGGGGAGTTCACTTCCACTAGAGATGAAATTGATGCAGCAGAAGACTCCAGTATTAGTCAAGCTATGCTTGAATTGGCACAAGAGTGTGTCGCAGTTATGCAGAACGAAGTCACGGGACTTCGAGAAAAGCTTCAACGCGCTTCAGCAGGTGAAGCCCGCTGGTAGTGGCTCGGGGACGAGCCACAAGTAAGTGTTAGGGGACTGTTGGAGAAGAGTCTTGTAGCTACAGGAGAAGCTGCCATTTTGGTGGATAGACAGTTTTGGCGAAGACGAAGAGATAAGGTAAAGCTACGACGCCGTAGCATGTTTCTAGCTGCAGAGCAGAGCCGAAAACCGTGACTGTTGGGACAGAGAAGTCAAGAAAGGCGACAGTACCTGAGCGGCCGAGAAGAGAGAGCTCAACCACTGCATTGAAGGAAGTGGCGAAGACAGGAGGGATTAGCTACCCTCATAAAGGAAAATAAGCGACGAGGCCAAGTTATTGAAGACGAAGGACAGAAGCGAGAAGCGGTGCATAGTACCCATGGTCAGCGCCGGGAAGCATGGAAGACTGCAGAGAGCAGTGGTGTGATGGAAAGCGGCTACCCCAAGTACAGATATGCCAACTGTCACTAGTTAGGGTTTTGTTTTACTGTTGGGACAGGCCCACAGTGTTGTAATGGTGAGACCTTCGGGCCGCCTATAAAGGGATGTATTTTGTATTGAAAAAGGTTACCTAGTCAATCCTTCTGGAGCTATTAGGGTAACCTGTAGTTAATCAAACATCAGCGAGTCTGAGAGTCCAGTAGTCTGTTAGCTCACTGTTATTTTGTATTGTAACAATCCGCAGGGATTGACAGAGGGAGAGAGAGAGTGAGAGTATATTGTAAGAAGGAAATATAGAGAAGATATCTAAGAGAGAAGGGCTCCAGGCTGTGTGTGGAGTTACCCAGAAGATCTCTAGTTGCATATGTAGTGCAGCAGAACTATGTACCTCTCTCAAGTTATAATATAGAAACACCGTTCTATGGACGTAGCTTCTACCCTGGAAGTGAACCACATAAAATCAGAGTGTTATGTGATTGATTCTTGTGATTGTGTTTACTTGTTGTATCTATCACTCATTACATGAACTTTGCTTACAGTTAATGTATGTATGTGTTATTCAGTTTATAGCATTATAGAAGGATAAATGCAAGTTGAAGTCTTTAAGTATTCTGTATAAGAGTTTATCTATGTTTCATTCAAGACAGTAAGAGTCGCAGTATAAAGCAGCCTTGTACGTTGAGTCCTGTAAGTTGAACATGAGTAACGCTAAGTACGCTGAGCCGCAGCGATAGAATATCGCAGGGAGGCGATATCACACTGTCCGAAGAGCTATGGTGCGCAATACCGCAGGTTGAGGATCAAGCATAGGAGAGAGTTACGTGTCTCCCAGGATGCGGTGATGCGATAAAGGTTAGATTCATCGCGAGTAAGAGGAAACTGCACGTCGTGGAGAGAAGAGACCTCTCACGGGCTAAGAAGAGCTGCGAGACGCACACAGAACGCTATACAGAACCTGGTCGAGACACTTGAGTCTTTGGCCAACCCATTATGATCACTTCGGGTGAGACTTCAGGCCGCTCCGCGGTCTGTTTCTGAAAGGGCCAGTGAGCTAGGGGTGTTGTTGGTACATTATAGTAAACCCGGGTCTGCCCAGCGACCAATAGTTGGGAAATTATTTGTAGACAACCCTATAAAGATAGGCTCGGTGGAAGTGTTAAAGCTATGATGCATGAATATTGGGTGGAAAATTATCATGTTTCACCGAATGCAAGGGATGTGATACGACGAAGAATATCTCGAAATAAGTATGAAATCCATCCAAAACATATATTAGATATGACAAATACAATTGTTCAATAAATTCAAAGATGAGCAAAGAGAAGTGAATTGTCAATCAATACATTTGTACAACATAAGCCATGGTATGTTAGGCCTATCACTATTCATGACACATTTTGTTGTCGCTATCATGTTGAATTTGAATTATATTATGACACTTTCCTTCAGTTTGGTAAAACAGTTTGTCCGAATTCACCTCCTTCCACAATTAGTGCTTTTATATCTGAAATTCTATGTGAAAGAGATAGTCATGAGATCTTTTACAACAAAATATGTGACGGTGGAAAGAAATGTGATCACTGTGGAAATCTAGATTTATTACACCATAAATATCCTATTGATATGAATGATCCGTCATTGTCAAATATAATAGTTGATTGGAAGATATATAAATATGTCACTTATGTCTGCAATTCTACAAGTTCTACAAATGGTCTTTCCAAAAGGATTGATTTACAAGAAGATAAAATCATTGTTACAAATTTTTTGAAGAAGTTTGAAAAATAAATTTCTAAATACATCAAACATTCACATAGAGCGCGATGGCAAGAAATACAGTTCAAAAAATCACATGACGTTTTGCTGGACACACTAGGCACACAGAGAGGGGGCGGTGAATATGTGTGTGCAGTTTTTATTACTTTTTCAACTTTAACAATCAACAAATTATTTAATATTATAAATTAGCACATTATCATTATATAAACATCATCATTTTTATCATCATCATAATATCATCATCACATAAAAAGCATAGCAACACAGTACACACGATTTTTACATGGAAACCCAAGTCCTGGGGGGGAAACCACGGAAGCCCTTTTAAAATAGTTTTCCATAAATAAATGGAAGAGTAAACAACCCCCTTATTACAAATACTTCAATTTTCCAGCTTCAACTGGAAGGAGGCTACTAACACCTGATTTACAGGATTCAACCTGAAGGAATCTACCACTCCATAGTTTTTCGGCTATAACCGGAAGGAGGCTACGGTCTCCTTTCCTTTCCTCATCCTACCACCCTCATAAGAAGATAGAAACTGTTGAACCACAACCACATTGATCCTGTGGACCTGCTAATCAACACCTGTATGACACTGCACAATCTGTACCACACTACTGAACCTGTACCACACTGCACAACCTGTACCACACATCTCAACTTGTACCACACTGCATAACCTGTACCATACTACACAACCACTACCACTACTAACCACTTCTCATCCTTTGATCACTACTCATCATCTGATCACTACTCATCAACTGATCACTATCCATTGTATCACACTGCTCGTCAACCTGTATAATAAACCTATCCAATCAATATGTTTCTCACATCAACCAACTCAATCAATTTGAGTCTACACACCAAACGCAATCCACTTGGGT
Organism: Pseudotsuga menziesii; assembly: GCA_001517045.1. NCBI lineage: Eukaryota > Viridiplantae > Streptophyta > Pinopsida > Pinales > Pinaceae > Pseudotsuga > Pseudotsuga menziesii. Next base: position 275,694 of record LPNX010893456.1, read on the forward strand.
CAAACCAATTGCTCATACAACTCAGAAAATCTAAGTCAAACCAACTACACATAATACAACTTGTCCCAGTCTTTCTCAACTATACCAAGATGCTTTTGTGCCTGTTCCAAATCAATCATATACTTATGTTAACCTAATCAAGTGCTCTGAAATTCAACCAACCCTTCTTACTTAACCCAGTTCATCAAGTAAGAGACACATTTGAGAAACCAAGAGACTTCACATATTGTGAACCAAACTTTGTCCAAACACACTCAACTCATTGACACTAGAACCAACCTGAATCACAGTCAAGGAATACTTGACAGTTAAACATGATATACTTCAACCAAATAACCTCAACCAAGAAGATAAAATACTTAAAAAACTATGTCACACTCAATCAATCTCATAAACTCTTAGACACAAAATAATTTTTCACTATACTCAAATCAAGTCAACAAATCAAACAAATATCAAGAAAATAGACACTTACTACACTATTAAAGGTTTCCATTAACAATCAATAACAATCCAATTCCACTTAGGTCAAAGACACAATGATCAACACTTGTAAAACTAGTTTTCAAAGAAAACATTTAGGTTGATCAAAGAAATAACTCACAATATCTAATACTTACATGTCAACTTGTCATTCAATACTTCACTTATACAATAGTCAAGATAAACACCAACATCTATACCAACAACATCCAAGATCACCATCAAGATCTATATCAAGATCACATCAAGATATATTCCAAGATAACCATAACCATATCATTCATAACATATTCAAATGAATTCAAATATATATACCAATATATAGGCTCACATACTAATATCAAAGAGGAACTATATCCATGAGAGACGTGTGCCATTGCAAGAGAAACCATGAAGCATGAACCATACCTTATTGAAGATCACAAGATGAAGAAAAAGTAGAAAAACCAAAAGAAACTCTAGATCATGTCATCACATATCCCTCGTAACAATATTTCCAATGATCCAAGAATTTTGTAATTTCGATTCCGTATTATAAATTTATGCCAATTTTAGTGAAGATGGCGAGAAAAACTTTGGTCACAAAATTTCGCACTTTTCTCCAAGGGTTGCGAAATTCCTAAGAGAATTGATCATGAAAGAATGAAATGTTTGATATTCTATTTCTATAGGTTGTGGAAAAAAATTATTACTTTGGGCCAACATGCAATTCAAAATTACAAATAATTAAATTCTCTTTTGTTTGGTCGGCTCACGCAAAAAGGTGGGGTACCCCAACTTCAAAAATTCATATATCTTCAACCGTAAGGAGTTAGAAGATGCTCCACATATCAACAGAAATGGATTGATGAGTACTATCTCCCTATGATGGGTTTATTCACAAATTCTTGGTATAATTCCCTTAAATTCTTCAATATGTCCACGACATCAAATACCCCACACATGAGGGTGCCAAAGACCATACCACCAACTACAAGAGTTTCAAAGTATTTTTCAACATATCAAGGAACATACATGGGCTCTACCTCCATCTACATCCCAATATCCATATAACCAAAAATAGGACCATACATCATCATGTTTCAAGATCTCCATATCATTAAAAAAAAATCCAATGTTTCATTATATATCTTCATCACTATAAGAGTACCAACACCCCAAAAAGAGGGTTACAAATACCTCACCACTATTTTGCAATACCTTATGGGTTTCATATGCATGATCATAAGTCTACTACATGGAAATGACCATATAGATTCCAAGGGACATCAAAAAATTTATGTGGGTTCAAGACTTAAACTTTAAAGGACACCAAGGACCCCATAAGAATGGGTTCCAACATACCACCATAAGTGTGGGTTACAAGACCTAAGTCTCCACATGCAAGAGGATCAAGATCTAAGAATGTGGACTTAAGGACCCCACAAGAAATTAACAACCTCAATACCATCCAATGCAAGAAATGGGATTCACCATCAACACATCAAATACTTTACACACATCAGCCACACCATCCATCCAACAACCAATCAAGAGACTAAAACAAGTACAAGCATAACAAGAAACACAAAAACCAATAACTAAAGATAAACCAGGAGTAAGGAACTAGACAATGGACTCAAATGGGACCAATATACAACTTATGGGCACTTGACCAAGTTAATGGGTAATCAGGGATTTTGTCATTGTTCCAAGGCCTCCAAGGGATTCAAGCTTGGGCTTGGACATGGTCAAAATGGCTCCTCTTATACAAACAACCATAAACTAAACACTAACCCTCAAGGGATCCACAAGGGGCACCAAGGAATCAATAATTGGCATCAACGGACCAGACACCATTGGAATCAATGAAAACTTAATCAATAATCTCCCCCTTTGTCATTTATGACAATACCATAACCCCTCTTCAAAACAATCTCCCCTGTCAACAAAACTTCTCTCTCCCTTTGGCATCAATGGCAAAGGGACCATTCTTTGACCATACTTCTTCCCCTCAGGGAATGCTCCTCCTTAGTCCATGCTCCCCCTGTCATCAACTTTTATTCCTTTTCAACTTTTCTTTCACTTTGCATTAATGACAACAAGAACTTATTTTGGAACTACTTATTCCCTTATCAATGAGAACTGATGCTTCTTTGATGGACTTATATTTTGTCACATAGATACTGTTGGAACCAACTACTATACGATACTCAAATATGATAATCAACTACATATAACCTTTTACGCATTATTTTTACACTTCATATCACTGGTCAATAGTATTCAAAATGGCATTGGGTTTTTCCCAATATTTTCATCATTTTTGTTTTGATATACTAACTTTATTCTCCATACTTTGGTAGGATGATGGTTGTTCATGCCATTCTATTGAACTTGCTTTCTTCTCCAAACTTTAACTTGTCCTTGCATCCTGCAATGTTTTACGAAATGACCATAATGATAGCAATTGTAACACTGAACCAAAAATGTACTTTTATTTATTTCTAGAGTGATTTTGTCATGAGCTCTACAATGAATGGATTTGTGACCATAGTTGTTACACTTGTAGTAGTTACCATGGAACCTTATAGGATATCTCTGAGCAGTAATTTCTCTTGATTCTTGTTGATCATGGGATCTTCTGAGAATACATGTATTACTGTTAGCCTTTTCTTCTTTTACTATAGGTATTTTACTTTCTTTAATGTTCTTCTCAATCTTTGAATTTGTCTTTAACTGAGTAGATGTTTTGTCCAGGTCTTCCTTCAAGGAGAGGATCTTCAATTCTTGCTTTTTACAAATTTCTATCTTTTCTTGGAGTTTTCTTGTTAGATCTTCTTCTATATTCTTGACTTCTTCTACCTGTTTGTTCAGAGAAAATATATTGTCCTCCATCTTTCCTTTTGAATTCTGATCATCCTCATGGGATTTTTTCAGTTGACCTTGTAGTATATGATTCTCCTTTCTCAGTTCTGAGAGGTCCTTTTCAAATTCAAAGTTTGTCAGCCATACCTTCTGTAACTCTGCCTTCAAGGATTTGATTTCAAGTTCTTGTTTTATTCTTAACTTCTCTTCCAATATTTATTTAGCCTTCTAAGTATTTATCTCACTGTCTTTGTCTTGTAGCTTGCAAATCAATTATTTTTCCTTATCTTCTAGTAGTATTTTGATCTTGACAATTTCTTCTAAGTGCTTTTCAATTTCTTTAGCTGACTTCTCAAGTTTGTTTTTAAACGAGTTGGATATCGCTTCTTTGATTCTTGTGTCTTATTCGACTTGGAGTTTTAGATCAATTATGGTCTGTGTGGCCTTCTCAGATTCTTCTCGATTCATCTTCTCATATTTGTCGAATTGCTCCTGCAATACCTGGTTTTGTTCAAAAATATTTTTCACTTCTTGCGAAGCATTAGTAATTTCATTGTCTATCATAGTATATGTTAGATTTATATCACTTATCAGAGAACAAGAATTTTCATCACAATCTGGAGTATTGCATTCTATGAATTCAAAATGGCTCTTATCTTCTATACCTAATAAACATATTTCTTTAAAACCATTACAAACAGAGTGTTCAGGGGAGTTACCTTCATACTTACATGGATCGTGTACTAACATTTTAATGGGATTGTCTTTTGTTTCTTGTTCTTCATCTAAGTTTAGTTGATGTATTTTGAATGACAATTGCTCAGTAGAGTTGCACTTCCGATTTTCTCCTTTTGGATATTTGTTAGATCTTCAAGCATTAATTCCATAACCTCTGATTATTGTTCTTTATTGGAGTAGATTTGTTCTAATCTAAGCCATAGTTCCTTAGTTGAGCTTCACTTCCCTATATTCTTCTTTTGGATATCTGTTAGGCCTTCAAGGATGTCTTCCATAGCCATAGAATTATTTTTCTTTTCTTCCTTCTGAGCTATTGTTTTCACTTTATTTGGAGGAGTATATCTAGTAAGAACCGATTTCCATACATCAATTCCTTCTAACTCACGATAAACCTGCAAGGCTTCTTTTCCACATGTAGTAATTCATTCCACAAAACAATGGTACTCTATTCACTGAGAACCCCATGGTGTGTCAAGGATATACTTCAAGCTGGTAAGGCTTACTTGTGAAGACCCACTCTGATACCATTGTTGGACACAATAAGAACACGGATAGGGGGGGGTGAATCTATGTGTGCATATTTTATTACTTTTTCAACTTTAACAATCAACAATGTATTTAATATCATGCATTATCACAATATCATTATATCATCAACAGCATTTTTGTCATCATCACATAGAAAGCATAACAACACAATACACAATATTTTTACGTGGAAACCAAAGTCCCAGGGGGAAACCATGGAAGCCTTTTTAAAATAGTTTTCCAGAAATAACTGGAAGGAGGAAACAACACCCTTATTACAAAGACTTCAATTTTCCAGCTTCAACTGGAAGGAGGCTACAACCACCTGATTTATAGGCTTCAACCTAAAGGAAGCTACCAATCCCTAGTTTTTCGGCTATAACCGGAAGGAGGCTATGATATCCTTTCCTTGCCCCATCCTACGACCCTGATAAGAAGATATAAACTACTAAACCACAACTGCATTGATCTTGCAGACCTGCTAATCAACACCTATATTACACTGCACAATCTGTACCACACTACTCAACCTGTACCACACTACGAAATCTGTACCACATTTCTCAACCTGTACCACACTGCACAAACTGTACCACACATATCAACTTGTACCACACTGCACAACCTGTACCATACTGCACAACCACTGCCACTACTAACCACTGCTCATCATCTTATCACTACTCATCATCTTATCACTACTCGTCAACTGATCATTGTCCATTGTATCACACTACTCATCAACCTATATAATAAACATGTCCAATCAAGATGTACCGATCAATCTATTTCTCAAATCAACCAACTCAATCAATCTGATTCTGCACACGAAGCTCAGTCCACCTGGGTCAAACCAACTACTCATAGAACTTAGCCAATATCAGTCAAACCAACTGCACATCAGGAAAATTGTGTCAATATTTCTCAACTGTACCAAGATGCTTGTGTACATGTTCCAAATCAATCATATACTTGTGTTAACCTAATCAAGTGCTCTGACATTCAACCAACCCTTCCTACTTGGCCTAGTTCATCAAGTAAGAGACACATTTGAGCAACCAAGAGACTTCACATACTGTCAACCAAAATTTTTCCAAACACACTCAACTCATTGACACCACAACCAACCTCAATAACAATCAAGGAATACTTGACAGATAAACATGATATACTTCAACCAAATAACCTCAGCCAAGAAGATAAAAGACTTAACCAACTATGTCACACTCAATCAATATCATAAAATTTTAGACAAAAAAGGATTTTTCACTCTACTCAAATTAAGTCAACAAAGTAAACAAATATCAAGCAAATAGACACTTACAACACTGTCAAAGGTTATCATTAACAATCAATGACAATTGTTGGAGCAGGGCCCCGTAGCTACAGGAAAAGCTGCTATATCGGAACGAGGAAGTCAAAGGAAATAGTACCTGAAGCGGCTGGGAAGAGAGCTCAACCACTGCATTTAAGGCAACAGCGACGACAGGAGGGCTCAGCTACCCTCATAAATGGAAAAGGAGCAACGGGATGAGGTATTAAAGATAAAGGACAGAAGGGGAGCAACCGAGGAAGCGGTGCCCATACCCGAGATTAACGCCGGAAATCGCGGAAGACTGCAAAAAGCTGCAGTGTGACCAGTAAGCGGCAGTTCAAAGTACAGATAGGCCGACTGTCACAGTTAGGGTTTTGGGTTACTGTTGGGATAGGCCCACAATTTTGTATCATGGTGAGACCTTCGGGCCACCTATTTAAGCATGTATTTTGTATTATGAAAGGTTAGACAGTCAGTTGGTTAGTTAGTTGGGTTGTCACTAGTTGTCATCGGTATTGTAAGACTTTGAGGAAAATTCGAGCCCTGGTTCTATCGTTAAGCCTGTATTTATCTTACTGTAACCAGTGGTCGGCTCCTTGAGCATGGATGTAACAATCCGCAAGGATTGAGAGAGAGAAAGGAAGTAAATATTGTAAGAAGAAATCATTATAGGAAGAGAAGAGATCTAAGAGAGAAGGGCTCCCAGCTGTGTGCGTAGAGTTTCCCAGAAGATCTCAAGCTGCATAATAGGTTGCAGCGGAACTGTGTTACTCTCTCAATATATAATATAAACACAGTTCCTATGGACGTAGCTTCCCCCCTGGAAGTGAACCACGTAAAATCCGTGTGTTGTGCGACGGTTTCATGTGATTGTGCTCTACTTATTTGCTATCTATTATTCGTTACATGAATGTTGCTTATTAGTTAATGGATGTATGTATGCTATCCTTCAGTTTACAGTAACATAGAAGGGTAAATGCAAGTTGAATGTGTCAAGTATTCTATATATGATTTTATCAGTGCTTGATTTACGACAGCTAACAGTTATAGTGTTAAGTGACTTCTGTATATGAGTTCAGCGAGTTGAGCATGATTGATGTTAAGCGTGTTAGACTGTAAAAGCTTAAGTGAAGTTGTTTAACACCCTAATGAAGGTTAACTGAGCTATTATACCCAGAGAGGAAGCCTCTGGACCTTGAGAATTGATGAGCATACTAAGTCTTACTATAGGAAATATCACGGAGTAGAAAGGCGATATCGCACTGTCGGGGAAGCTGCAGTGTGAGATATCGCAGGTTAAGAGTTGAGCAGAAGAGAAAGTCTGCGCATCGTCCTAGAAGCTACGATGCGATAAGAGTTGGCCCCATAGTAGAGACAGCTAGTAAGAGAGAAACAGCTCTTGCTGAGAGATTTAACTGGTTAAGAAGAGTCAAGAGGACCTAGGATGCTACAGAACCTGGTTGAGGAAACTTGATTCTTCAGCCACCCCATCTAGGATCACTTCGGGTGAGACTTCAGGCCATTCTACGGTTTGTCACCGAAAGGGCCAGTGAGCTAGGGGTTTTTTTGGTACAATACAGTAAACCCGGGTCTACCCAGAGAAAGACCAACAACAATCCAACTCCACTTAGGTCAAAGACACAATGATCAACACTTGTAAAACTATTTTTCAAAGAAAACATTTAGGTTGATCAAAGAAACAACTCACAATATCTAATACTTACATGTCAATTTCTCATTCAATACTAAACTTATACAACAGTCAATATAAACACCAAGATCTATGCCAACAACATCCAAGATAATCATCAATATCTATATCAAGATCACATCAAGATATATTCCAATATAACCATCACCATAACCTCCATAACATATTCAAATGACTTCAAATATAGATATATACCAATATATAGGCTCACATACTAAGATCAAAGATGAACTCTATCCATGAGAGACATGTGCCATTAGAAGAGAAACTATGAAGCATGAACCATACCTTATTTAAGATCACAAGATGAAGAAAAAGTAGAAAAAACAAAAGAAACTCTAGATCCTTTCATCACATATCCCTCGTAACAATATTTTCAACAAGCCAATAATTTTGTAATTATGATTCCGTATGAGAAAGTTATGCCAATTTTAGTGAAGATGCCAAAAAAAAAAAAATGTCACAAAATTTCGCACTTTTCTCCAAGGGTTGCGAAATTCCTAAGAGAATTGATGATGAAAAAATGAAATGTTTGATATTCTATTTATATAGGTTGTGGATAAAAATTATTACCTTGGGCCAACATGCAATTCAAAATTACAAATAATTAAATTCTCTTTTGTTTGGTCAGCTCACCCAAAAAGGTGGGGTACTCCAACTTCAAAAATTCATATATGTTCAACCGTAAGGAGTGAGAAGATGCTTCACATATCAACAAAAATGGATTGACATGGACTATCTCCCTATGATGGGTTTATTTTCAAATTATTGGTCTAATACCCTTAAATTATTCAATATTTCCATGACATCAAAGACCTCACACATGAGGGTGCCAAAGACCATACCACCAACTACAAGGGTTTCAAAGTATTCTTCAACATATCAAGGAACATACATGGGATCTACCTCCATCTACATCCCAATATCCATATAACCTCAAATATGACCATACATCATCATGTTTCAATATCTCCATATCATTAAAAAAATATCCAATGTTCCACTATATATCTTCATCACTATAAGAGTACCAACACCCCAAAAGAGGGGTACAAATACCTCACCACTAGTTTCCAACACCATTAGGGCTTCATATGCATGATCATAAGGCTACTTACTACATGACAATGACCATATAGATTCCAAGGGACATCAAGACATTTATGTGGGTTCAAGACTTAAACTTTCAAGGACACCAAGGACCCCATAAGAATGGGTTCCAACACACCACCATAAGTGTGGGTTCAAAGACCTAAGTATCCACATGCAAGAGGATCAAGATATAAGCTTGTGGACTCAGGGACCCCACAAGAACTCAACAACCTCAAGACCATCCAATGAAAACAATGGGATTCACCATCAACACATCAAAGACTTTACACACATAAGCCACACCATCCATCCAACAACCAATCAAGAGACTAAAACAAGTACAAGCATAACAAGAAACACAAAAACCAATAACCAAAGATCAACCAGGAGTAAGGAACTAGACAATGAACTCAAATGGGACCAAGATACAACTTATGGGAACTTGACCAAGTCAATGGGTAACCAGGGCTTTTGTCATTGTTCCAAGGCCTCCAAGGGCTTCAATCTTGGGCTTGGACAAGGTCAAAAGGGCTCCTCTGACACAAACAACCATAAACTAAACACTAACCCTCAGGGGCTCCACAAGGAGCACCAAGGACTCAACAATTGGCATCAATGACCAGACATCATTGGCATTAATGACAACTTAATCAACACATTTTCTAATAGGGATTTTTTTCTCTGTGGTTGATTTTGCAGAGAATTACACATTTGAAGCAAAAAAAGAAATACAAAGTGAATATTATCATTCCGCCCAAGTTTCTATATTTGTCCATGTTCTATATATACATGCTCAACATAATGTTGTTGATATAGAAAGCATGAACGACAATCAGCATGTGATCAAGGAAGATCATTTCTATATCAACTATGACCGCACACATGATACGCATTATGTAGAACATTTTTTTGATATTAAATATGGTTCATTCAAAACATGTTGAATTGTAATGAATGAAAATTGGATATGGTCAAATCGATGTGCAGGGAAATTTAAATATTCAGGATCATTCGTCTAACTATGTATCCTTCATAGAAAAAAAATATATTAAACATCATTGAAGTTTCTTTGAATTTGGTCATGGAAAACGAGAACACGATGGTGTGGGGGCATGTGTAAAACAAGCACTTCGAAGGCATCAAATGAACCATTATGTTGATCTATTTTTGTGCGCTAATAAAGTTGTTCAATGGTGTCATGTAAATACCATCCATCAATGCAATCGAAAATCAAAGGATGTGCACAGGTATGAACTTTGTTTTCGAAACAAATTTATTTAACTTTGAATGACTTTAACAGGTACATCTAGGAACATTTTACTCACATGTACATAAATTGTTTATGTTGGACAGGTTTTTTTGGCATATTGGAATCCAACATGTAGACAGATCAATCCCATATGATTCTAGCACCATTCATGGGACTCGATATTTACACTCAATCAAAACAAGAACCTTCCAAAATTTGTTTTCATTTGATAATAGGAAGCTAACATGATTTTTCCTATTTGCATGGAGGACACAAAATCCATATACCTTTTGAAAACATGTATGACAATTATGTTAAACCTTGGAAACACAACGAAATTAATCAAAAAGGGAAAATGCCACTCGCAAGCATTGAGGAGTTGGAATCAGATGACATTGAAATATCAACTTATGGTGATATAATTTCCAATCTTGTTAGAGAAGGTAACTTTATGTACACTTGAATAAATGCAATTTTTTATTTTAAATATTTTTTACTTGAATGTCAAATATATATATATATATATATATATATATATATATATATATATATGAAAGTTGTTTGATAATGAAGATGAGTTTACAAATTCAATGTTCTTATTTATTGTCCATGTGCAGGAGATGTATTTGCTTTGCTTGCACCCATAGACAAAAATGAAAATGTTACATATTATTTGATGCGATGCACAGAGAGAAAGATGAAATTATTGGAGGATTATGATGACAAAGGTTTTATATATGAAAGAGGGTCCATTCTATTGAAAGGTTATTTTTTCAAGAAACACATCAAACTGAAAGTGACCTTCATTTTAAATACTATCAACCTGATGTCATATGCTTCCAATATATTCATTTGGTATGTGTAGCTTGTATAAAGTTGATAGAAGTTAAATCAAATAAAAAATGTAAATCTAGAAGTTGGAAAATGTCAAAAGTTGATCATGAAAGAATAATTGAAGACGATATTCCTTTACGATCTTATTTGTAATTTGAAACATGTTGAACATGATGTACTTTTTACATTGGACATATTGATTGGTTTTATAATTGTGACACTCAAATAGAGTGATTATTGATAAGTTCGCTAGATTGTTTTGATGATTTTTCATGCACATTGCTTAAAAATTGATTGTTCAAAATTATAATGTTATGCACTTGAGTACGTGTTATTAAATTGTAGAATTATGAGATCTGTTTCACTTTGAAACTTATATGATATTGTTCTTATATTGTTAAGCTTATGTACATCAAATTGATGAAACTTTTATGATATTGTTCTTAGATTGTTGAGCTTATGTACATCAAATTGATGAAACTTCTATGATATAGTGTTCTTAATTGTTGAGCTTATGTACATAAAATTGATTGATGAATTGTATTGAGTGGCCATAACATTTTAACATTATGATATGTATCAACTAAATAACCATAATTGTTACTTTTGTTCAATAAAATTTTCTAGAATAACAAATTCGATTAAAAGAGTTTTAAAATACTTACATTTTTCTTATTGTGTCTTACATGGATTTTCATTATTTTTATTGTTAATTATGTCTTACATGGGTTTTCATTATTTTTATCATTATATACAATATTGTTTTATTAACATAATGTAAACAAATTTCCCTACCAAAAATTCAATATTGAAATTGAAGAACTCTATAAAATTGCATTATACACACTAAGATTATTAACCAAATATAATCATGATATCATTGATAAATCATGTTATCAACTATTAATCAATGAGATTGAACTTTGAGATATAATAACATAACTTAAGCATCTTATGTATCTTTCCCTCTATGAAGGCCATGAACTTGAAAATAAATATTATTTCATTTGTGAAATGATTAGGAAGGCTTGTGTACTAAAGGAAAACATGGGTATTCCAAAAAAAATTAACAACAAATTGTTTAATACTATTATATACAACTTGCCATCATATAGTTATAGAAAAAACTTTATTAC
>LPNX010893456.1:288008-320983 GCA_001517045.1 Pseudotsuga menziesii
CATTTTATGGATATCGTCATCCACATCCTCCTCCACATTCTCCTCCCAATTGACCTATAACACATGCACCATTTAATTAAGCTTCAATATCTAAATTTTATACTGTAAATAAACTTTGATAAAAATACAATTAGAATTTAAAATAATGAATATGAATAATTATACCTCGATGAGCCCCACACCCAAATAGGTCACCGCATCCAAAGTTGTCGAAGGCTATAAAGTCTGTTTACTAACCTACAATTTTAATTTCATTACTTAAACTTTTCATACATACATAAAATAAATTAAAATAAGATGTCAATCATTAAACCTAAACATTTGAAACATGCAATTTACAACATAAAATAAATTTAAACAAAATGCCAATTGTTCTTTAATCATTACTAAAACATTTTAAAGGTGCAATTTACCTCAATATCTTAGGATACACTCGGAATGTCTCCCAAAATTGATGACGATAGGGGCCCAATACCCATAGTCATAGGAGAAGGGATCGAAATCTGTGAACACAACCAAAATTTCAATTTTAGAGAAATGTGTCATGACATTAAGGAGAACATGTAAATTTATTCATTTTAACATTGAAGGTGACACTTTAATATTAAATGATTAAATTTATAGATATTTATGGAAATGTACCTCTTTCATTAGCCCTAGGTTAACACTAGAGTCAACCATAAAATCACGTTCCTCCAACATTTGGGTGAACTACAATTCACATGAGTTCAGTTTAAATATCCATTGTTATATATCTAGATAAACTAGCAAAACATGATTTAACAATTATGAGGTATCTGTTTTATAAGAAAAACATGCACGATAACTAGCATGTGCTTTGTGTCGATTCATTCCCACATCAACCCCCACTAGAGCAAATTGTAAGTTGTCTCCTATAACGGTTCTCGCCTCTAGACCAATATGAGAGGTCACCTACATCTCTGGTCGTAAAGTAACAAGTCTTTGTGGCCGAGGCACCAAAGGAGGTGTAGCATTAGGAAACAATGGATCTCAAAAGGATCCTTCCCGTTCATAAGTTCTATCTTTTCCAATCCCATAAAATTTGGATAGAGCATCTGTGTAATCTGACTTCATGTTAAAAAAAACTATGCATAAACAAATCTTGGAAAATAATGTGGCACTTCATCATTCCATGGAAGTATACCATAGGATCCTAAGAATCTATCATATATATGGTGTGTAATCTTAAGGTGCTTGAAATATTGCACCTTTAAAATATTTCGCTTCGGTCCTTCTTTAAAATTAAACATTGAAATGACATCTTCTTTTGATACCCTCTTCTCTACATCAACCCACTTGCCAAGACCCATCACCTGAGCCTTCCGCAGTCGCATCAAGTGAATAAAACAATATTGGCCCAATACTTTTATAAGCATTAATGAACTTGCCTAAAGATTCCAAAAGTATTTGCAAACTTTGCTAAATCTCAGTTGGGAGTTCCAAATTAGCAAGATCATCCCTCAATTTGTTATGTTGGGATGTTTGTTTTTTGAGGGAGACAGAAACAGTATCATTTTCCCAATGAATAGCATCAGTTATATCTAACAAATAAATGGTCATGGGATTACAACCATCTGCTTGTTCGAAAGTAACCTTTCGTCGACGTTGACCCTTTCATCGAGCATTTGCATGACCTTGCTCTTGGTCCCTTGCATCATCCTCAGCATCTCCACCCCTTTCATCATCACCCTCGTTTTCTATGAATGCATCATCGTAAACCTCAACAGAACCACGATCATATACAAACACATGTGATCATGTATAATTTAGTATATAAAGACAAAATCATATATATACAGATGTGCAAATTTTTAATTTATTTAAATAAAATATATATATACAACATATTACCGATAAAATGTGGTTGGTTTATCGGTTTTTCTCTCAAATGACAACCAAAAGAGGGAAATTGGTCACGAAATGAATCAAACAGATGACCAAATACAAAAATTTTCTCACTCTCATGAGACAATCCATTATGTGGTCTCTCTACAAAGAAAAGTGCTAACAACCATTAGTAAAATCAATGGAAAATATTTAAAACAAATATAAATATGCATGCATACTCAAAATTTTGCATGTGCATAAATTTTAAACACGTACCACTGTATTGATATAATACGCCAGAATCTCTAGATGTATTGGACCATCTTCGAGAGCGAACATTCGAAGGTGTTCAACTAGAAATATTTGTTTCATTAGACGTCGTCATCTCATTAGATGTCCTAATACATATTTTACTCTAAGAATGAGTCAAAGCCTCATCTCGATCAATCTCTAGTATATCTCCTATAAACATGAAGACAAGCATCAATGAACTAATGCACATCACAATATTACAAAGTTATTAATATTTCCAAACCATATATACACATGTGAAAATTTGTAATTTATTTAAATAAATTATATATATATATATATATATATACAACATATTACCGATAAAATGTGGTTGGTTTATCGAATCTGTCAAACGACAACCAAAAGAGGGAAATCGGTCACGAGATGAATTAGACAGATGACCATATACATATTCTTTCCTACTCTCACAAGGCAATCTATTATGTGGTATCTCTACAAATAAAAGTGCTAACAATTAGTAAAATCAATGAACAATATTTAAAACAAATATAAATATGCATGCATACTCAAAAAATTTCATGTGCATAAATTTTAAACACGTACCAGTGTCTCTATATAATACACTGGAATCTCTCGATGTATATGACCATATTCGAGAGAGAACATTCGAAGGTGTTTCACTAGACGTATGTGTTGCAATAGATGTACTCATCTCATTAGATGTCCTAATACATATTTGACTCGAACAATGAGTCAACGCCTCATCTCAATCCATCTCTAGTATATCTCCTATAAACATGAAGACAAGCATCAATGAACTAATGCATTTTAGCCCATGGAGACTGGCGGTAAGATTGCTATGCAGTTTATCCCATGGAAATATTTTGAGGACACAAAATACCAATTAAATATATTTATTGTTTGTTCCCCTCTTTCTGATGTGAATTTGTGTTCTTCCCACAGGTTTCCCCCTTTATTTATCCTGAACAAGACATTCCTCATCCGAAGGATATTCTTTTTAAGGGTGTAATATATCACCAGTTACACACCATATGATATGACACCACGCAATATCCTTTACCTTTATCTGATCATGAAGCCCTATGATCCCTCTCCCATCACCTATATATAAATAAATGGATGAATTATTAACTTAACTTAATAAGTAAGGTGTGAAGCTCTTGCCGAAGAGAAATGGCACTAAATCAAAGTTGTTAGTCTGAGATGGTTCTTTAAGATCCTGGTCAACCAAAGACACTGAGAGAGAATTTTGACTTTATGATTTTGTGGATAAGGGAAATGGTCTTTATAGGATATTATTTTAATCTAATTCTGGTTAATTTTTTGAGTGGATTTAGCACACCTCAAAATTCGTAAATAAATACAAAATTAAATGCATTGACTAGCAGTAATTTATAATTATTTAACAAGCAGGTTTACTCATTTGTTAAGTTAATGATGTTTATGCAAGTTATTAATCTCATTATTCTGCTTACTATGCCATGTTTCACCAGCTAAGGTAATGGCCGGCTCCATCCATAACGTTCAACTATACCTGAAGCTCATGTTTTACAGTTTCCCTGCTTTAATTTTAATAGTTTTACTAGGGCTACTAAATCCCTAAGGATTGGGAGACTATACCATAGTCTTGATCCCATCCATTAATGTAATAAGGTTTTCATTAGAGGTTTAAAGGCCATGGTCCTTATCATAGCCTAAGCTCATTGTATAAAATGTAAAGTGTAAAGGATCGTTGATTAATGAAGAAAAGGTTATAAGTTATAATATAGTTCTCGGCATAATCTATGTGAACATGATGTTGACATGGTCTACGCCATGGTTTTTTGATATAATATATGGTTTGTTCACAAAGAAAAGGTTCACATGTTATGTGATTATAGTTTATTAGTTGGATGGTTTAAACCCAAGGTTCGATCGTTGATTGATATTTTTGATGGTAATGATTGTGGCCCATAATTGTTATGGCCATGAGTTATGTTGTTGGAAGAGATCGTACTTGGTTGACTTAAAAATTTTAAATGATTTTCCCTGGC
Source organism: Pseudotsuga menziesii (assembly GCA_001517045.1). NCBI lineage: Eukaryota > Viridiplantae > Streptophyta > Pinopsida > Pinales > Pinaceae > Pseudotsuga > Pseudotsuga menziesii. The sequence continues at coordinate 292,166 of LPNX010893456.1, forward strand.
TATGAGTTGACAGTGCAATCAGGCCCTTAAAGATGGCTTGAGAGTGAATCCCATCCTTCCATCTATATGGCACAATGGCAAGGGTTTCAAAGGGTTTTATTATGTTGTTTTGGTTGTCTGGTTCCTTCATTAGTGATATTTGGTCATTTGGTCTGTAAGTTGCAAGAGCCAAAGCTCTACTCTGTAAATGGCGATTTCTATAGGGTTTCTGGTGTAAAGATTTGCCACATTGTTAATGGCATTGTGCTCATTTTCTTTCCAAGGTGTTCATGGGATTCCATGGATTTCATGGCGATCTGCAGCACGTTGTTTGTGCCTCAATGACCCTGCCATCATTTCGACCATTAACATCATCTTGCTAACAGGTAAGAGTTCTAAAAACTCATCTCTATAAATTTTGAGCTAAATTCAAATGTTTTAAAGGACTCTACTGATATTACATTGTTTTGGGTGCAAGTGGAGGAGGGATAAGGGAAACCCCTAGAGGAGTCGACCCATGGCCCTCTCAGCAACTCGCCCCAAGGTAAAGCTATGGAGATTTATAACACTTTCTTAGAGTTTTCCTTTTTGTTATTTAGCCAGATCTGAATGTAGCTTAAACCTTTGCATGTGGAGGGAACTAGAGAGGAAGGAAACTGGGCCACCTCCTCCCAGACCTGTGTTTTATAACGCCCAGGTAAAACAAAGTGAAACCCTATCTCTGTTTTCATTTCATACGTTTTGATTCAAAAAAAGTACCCACCTATTCTTACAACTTGTTGGTTTCCTGTAGGTACTTAAGCCTAAGCTTAAGGATCCGAGAGGAGAGGAAGTCCAACTTTGCACAAGATAAGTGTATTTTCGTTCAACCCCAAAGGGGTTTACCCTCTGTTTATAGAAGGATTTTACAGCCTTGTTTCTTTGTAAGGGTTTTAAGGGTAATAGGTTTAAATCCTTTGTGGTTGCTATGGTACTGTGGGTTCCATCACGGATGGTCTTACCTCCACAATTTTGGCTCTGTTATTTTAGTTTATTCGTGTTTTTTTTTAACAAGTGGAATGCATCAAATATGGACTTACAAACACCCATGTATGCGCACATTATTTTGTTGAAATGATTATTGTATGTTTAAATAGAATGAACCTTAGGGTATTTGTTGTGAGTTATATTTCGTGGTTTTTATTTTGTTTATAGGATGTCATCCTTTGATGGTCTTACAACCATACATATTTTTTGATAAATAACAGTTTATGACTAAATGCTCAGTTCTGTGAAAGAGTATACTGAGATAATAATAATGGTACTTTTATTATTATTGTTGTTGACCCATGAGAGGGATTAATATGGTTTATACAACTCTATTTATCTACTGTGTATTGTGTTTATTTTTGTTTATAATGGCATCCATTAATATGGACTTATGACCATCATATTCAAAATTTATATGACCCATTAGATCTTATGATTTATGTGGAGTAGATAAATTATGTAATCGTGGTTTAAGAAATAGTATGCATGCTTGCGATTTAGTTTGTATTTGATTAAGATTTGCTTATTGTATTAAAAGCTCGGTGGCCATCATAATGGACTTACAACCGGTCTTTGGAATTTACATACTTGCATATGCGTTTTGTTTGGCTTGCAGATCTACGATCTGGTTATGACTCTTAGTGGAGATATGTAAAGGATTGTTTAGATAATTTAAATATTATTCATATATGTCCTGTAGGTGATTATTGATATAATATTTGTAATGTATATGATTGTTTTGTAAAATATTTGTACTGTATACATAGAACTTCTTCAATTGTAGATAAATGTGATTTCAGGATTGTTAATTAATAATACTGTATATTAGACAGTAAGTTCATAATCATTTAATTCTTGATTATTTTATGTGCTTTTACTAAAATTAGATATTGTTATCTCGATCTGCCCTAATCATGAGTTATCTAGACTTATACTATTAAACATAGGAATATTTTTTTATCCTAACATACTAGCATGATTAAATTTCGAACTTGGAAATTAATGACAACATATGAGTACAGAGATACATTAAAACTAAATCTACAACATAGGAAAAGAATAGATATAAATTGATAATATATATATTTTTAAGGATTTTGATTTCCAATACATAAATCATTAATAAAATCCCTAACTCGGGTATGGATGCCCGATCTAAGAACTTTCCTAAATTCCATTTAACATTTGTAGATTTACAAAAAAACATAACATATTTAGAAATGATAATTAACAAGATCTAAACTGATGCATATTAGATGCTTGTGTGTTATCATGTGAAATGGAACTTCTCCGTCCGAGTACTGACACTCAATGTGTCGCTACACAAAAGGACACAATGGATTGAAGTATCCAAAAACCTATAGATGAGCATGTTCCTTGATACATATTGATCCTTCCAGTATTTCCCATGTTTTATAAAAGGCTTAAAGTGTAATCGCGACCATTGACATTGCAACCTGCAATCCATTCGCGAGTAGCCATATATACAACCCATGGTGACATGATCACACTTTGAATTCATGGGTTTCCTTCATAAAAGTCGTGGTTCATTCATGACTTGATAGTATTCATACCGCGATTACCGTACAACAAAATTTAAAAAATAAAAACATGTTTAGTTAGGGGCAGTTGGGCTTGTAATCATAACGCCCCCAACCTCCCTAACCATCTCAACCTTCGTAACTCCTCCTGTTCATCAAGTATAAATATATGGAGACGGTTGAGGTTAAGGATATATCAAAGGAGATCAAGGTTCTGTTGGAGGAACACCCTTGGATATTTGGATCAGCAGAACTCAGTTCCTTGGATAGCAGAGGAGGACTTGTATCAGATATAGGTTGTATCTTTCATCACTTCTTATCGATAAAGAAAGATTTTCTTCCAAATTGGTGCACCAATTTTCTTATGTGTTATGATTCATAAATTATATTGTTATCTCATTGCAATTATAACATTTCATTAATCTCTTATATAACATCTAAGATTCTACAGGAAGGCATCTATCTCTTTTACAAGTGTGAAGATCCCTTGAAGCTGCTAGAGCATTTGGATTGAAGGAGAAAAGTTACGACCAACCTTTATAAACAAGTTACACTAACTTTCTACCCTATTTCTCTCTCAATTTTCTAGATAGTTGTATGTCTGCAAGTTTGATATTGGTATGTTGGTGACCTTAGACCCTTAGGTCATAAGGTAGATTTTCCCTGAACAACAGAACAAGCAACTCCAGTGGGGAGTCTAACCTATTTTGGGTATGTTCTCTAGGTTTTTCCTATCCATTTTCCTCTGTTCGTTACTGTAAGTGTTTTGCTTGGTTTTTACCTTCAGTTTTCAGTGTTTAAGGTTTAGGATCCTTAGGCCATTCTTTTTCTTTTGGAAAATTTCTGGTTGTAACCATGGGTTGTCAATATATACAATCGTGATTACTATGTTGCGTACTTGGGCTGATTATATATACAATCACGGTCCATTCATGGGTTCTCTAAGTGAAATTCATGATTTCCTGCAGGTATAGGTCAGAATGATAGGGTTTTTACGTCATTTTTGCTTCTTGACTTCTCAGGTGTGGGTAAGGTTCCTTCTTTAGCATTTTGTTGTTGTTGTCGGAGTATGCATTTCACGTTTTTATTGTTGATCAAGTGCTTTTAGGTGAGTTAGGTCTCAATCCTTTGTTGTAAATGTGTTGGGTCTTTCCTTCTTTGCTATTTGGTTTGAATGATGGTGTCTTTATAGGTTGTTGGTGTCCATCAGTCCTTTAAAAACACTAATTTTCCTTCGATTGTTGTTGTAGTGGTCTAGGTTAGTCATTTTTACCAAATTTTAATCTATTGGTCTTTCCAGGTCAATAGTTTTGTCCAGTCTAGGGTTTGAGTAATTTTTGCTTTATGTGTTGAAGATTTCTACTGTAAAGATATTACTAATATCATTTGCATTTATATATGTTCATAATGCTTAACTTGTTTAAGGTGCATTCAATTGCATAAAACTTTTGAGATTTTTGAAAAGAAAGACAAAAGGCAGTTTCATTTGCATAGCTTTGCATTAGTTGTTTTTCTTTTATTTTCAGAAAAAATAAAAAATATTTAAAGTCTCGTGTTTTCTCAAAATCATTTAAAAAGTTTCATTAGTTCATTTAAAAAGAAAAAGGAAAAAGAGCATTATTAGTTGCATTTATTTTGAAATTTTATACATCATTTGCTTTCACATGTTGAGTCCAAACACCATTCAGTTCCACAATGCTACCTATGAGTAATAAAGCCATAAAAAGGACACTTAACATAAAATTTATTAGTAATATTTCTTTTTATAGGTTCGATCATCAACTATCTTAGGCTAGGTTCTTGGACTAGGATATTTTAATTTTCCAACATCAACACTTTGATTTCAGACATAGTAGCCTATCTTTAGGTAAATCCACTTCTACAATGGATAATCTGGAAAGCTCCTATAACACAGGATTCAATCACAACGCCGCATGAGAACTTGGTTGTGGAGATATCCCTCCAATTCTATGTTTTATCATATACCAGGATTGTTGTGCGTATGAGGGTTTTATAAATACCACTTATTGGGCCCCGTGAGGTGTCGGTGTTGTTAGGATTTACGGCTTGGATACCCTTCCCATGCACATCAGTTAGACCAACGACTGTTCCATCGGAATCTCGTTGTATATTTGGTATCATTAGTCTCCAGACATTAGGTTCTTGCACAGGTGGCATTGGAAGGCTATTTCCAGTAGTCCTAGGGTGGGCTTAGAAGGTAACCTCGGTTGATAATTTGGGAGGGAGGTTGGGTGATTCCAGTGCTTGCACCCAGAGAACTATTCGTGAGATTCCAAGTAAGAATTCTTCAATATTCACTGGTTGGATATGGGCCCTAATCATCCCAGACTTTCCTTTGGAAGGTGTATCTTTTACCTCATGTGTTTATGATACTTAGGAAATTTTTAGTGTGTGCTCTTTGGTTTTTTTGTGTTTTAGTTGTCCTTAAGGTGTGTGAGTGATATTTTTAGTTGTGGAGGACCATCCTCTTTGTAGTTATAGAAGGTTGCAAAACATTCCTCCATATTTTCTAGTGGAGCCTCCACCGCCACCTAAAAGGCGGAGACTTGACACAGATAGTTCTTTCAAACTGACCGGTGTTAGTGAAGCTCCAAGTGAACCGGGACTTATACTTGCTTAGGAATAAATCCCACCATTACAGATAGAATACTTGCAGGATGATGAGTTTGCAAGGAATTTTAATACACCTCTAGCTAATTTGAACGACCAATAGTCCAAGTCCTTCCTTTTAGTTCACCTTTTTCTGGTGTTTCTCTGAGTCCAGATATGTCTAGTATACGAGAGGGCATGTCAACCCCTACTTAAGCCATGTTGGTTGGTGGAGTATCACCTCCACCAGTTAGTTCTCTAATAACTAATGCATCTACTGCACCTCTTTCTTCAAGTGCTCGAGTGGTCATTCCCCTAGAACCTACTGATGTTATAAGTCAATCTAGTGGGGTGGTCGCTAGGATTCCCAGTGTACCTTTTACTTTGTCTCATTTCATGGAGAGTGCTCAAAGTGGTCCAAGTGGGTCCACTTCATTCGTCTAGGGATTTCTGTGGAATGGAGGACATATTCCTCCATCCACACCTTATGTAGGTTCCTAACCTAGTTATGTGGGTGTGTCATCTGGGAACCAAAATAACTTCACAGGTTATATTTTTTAGACTTCTATCTAGTTTTATGCTGCTGAGTTTGGGAGCTCTCCCTTTTCACTTTTTAGTGGAGTAATTTCTACTCCTACTTTTCAAACTCCAGTTTCGGTTGGATCAGGAAAAACCACTTATCACACACCACAAGTCATTAATCCTCTAGATTTTGGGTGGAACTCATTTCATAGTAGTGCTACAATATCATAGCTGGTGGCTGGGGGAAACCCCATGTTTTCTTTCGGGAGCCCTAGGGAAGGTACTTGCACACCCGAAACTCCTCAATATCAAACCTCGGCTAGGCCGAAACTTCCTTTCCTGGAAACATTAAACTTGTCATATTTTTCTAAACTAATGAACGACCCCATGCGTCACAATGTGGCATGGCCACCTGTACCCATCAAACTGCCCTTAGACATATCGAATTTTGAAGGGAAAACTAGTGAGGATCTAGGTGCTCACATTACCACATTTCACCTTTGGTGCTCTTCCAACTCACTTAACGATGACTCCTTTCGGTTGAGGATATTTTAGAGAACATTAAACCATGTAGTGGGGAAATGGTACATATAAATTTCATCAGCCGCCTATGATAGCTTTCTTGATCTAGAAACCGTGTTCCTAAACCATTTTCAACTTCTTGTCCAGTATGATGCCTGTACAGACTTGTTGTTGACTTTTCGACAGAACAATGATATGGACATATCTGATCATATTTAGGAGTGGTGAAGGATAAAAAGGCTTATTAAAGCTACCATCCCTCTTGAGTTCTTATTGGAGTGGTTCTTGAAATATATATTGCCTTATATTTATAAATACATGTCTACATCGGCAATTACCATGGAGGAAGAGGAAATCCTTAGGGCCCATCAGTTAGATATGATATATTCCCATTCTATAATTTTATATGAAATTATCCTTGAGGTGCTGAGGTCTGTGAATGACTAGGAGAAACCCAATCCTAGACCCCATGCCGATGGTGTGGTTGGTTCAGTAAGTACACCCACTGTAGAATCACTGTCCTAGAAAATCCATGATTTTTTAGTGAAAAAATATGCAGCAGAGGAAACTAAGGAATCCTCTCCCTCACCGTAAAGTGCTAATGTCTATTCTGCATAGTCTTCCCAAAAGGGAAATCAACAGCCCGGTGGGAAAAATAAGAAGGGGAATAAGGGTGAGGGTAACCAAAACAAAAAAAATCCCACAAACAATGCTTGGGGGGGAAATAAAGATAAGAATAAGGTTAAGTTTACTTGCAAGTTGTGCCAAGGAGACCATCTTACTTATCAATGCCCCTTAATGGATCAAGCACAGAAGCTGAGTAAGAAACAACCACCAGCTTTCCTGAAGTATCCCTTTCCCCAAGGACATAATGCAGCTTCTACTTCGAAATATGTCGAGGGCACAGCTAGTTCTCCTACTGATCACAATTATATCAACATGGCCTGATCCAGTACTTTCCTACAAACAAGAAAAAAAATTACGAATCGGAGGCTTAGGATAGAGGTAAGTCTACTACCAAAACTTCGTCTCCTCTAACCATTGAGAAACCAGCTGAAAGGATGCCCAAGATACCGAAAGGTGTCTTCAAGAAAAAATTCCACAACCCTAATTCTAGGGATTCTTCTAACTACTATGTGGTAGAATACTTAGATCAAACACCTTGTGCGATGTCGGCATTGGAGGTGCTATAGAGTTGTCCTTCTCAAAGTGATGCACTCTTGGTAATCATAGGTAGTATGGACTCAATGAGCCTGCTGGCCAAATTTAATCTTTTGATGTTCAAATACACCTTCAATACCATGTGGCCTTGTCAATCAATGCTGTCCATGGAGGAAAAACCATTGGACAAACAGTGTTTGATGAAGGTGCTTCCACGAGAGTCATGTCAATGTCTTGTTGGAAATATTTGGGATCCCCATAGTTGGTCCCATCGAACGCTCTACTTACTACTTTCAATGGAAGATCTTTACGTCCGCATGGTATCCTACCAGCTTTCGAAATAAAGTTGGCAAGGAAAGCAGTGTCTGTTGAAGTTGAAGTGATTGATGCTCCCTTGGAATATAATCTGTTGTTGGGGATAAGTTGGACTTATTCCATGTGTGTTATTCCCTTGTCCATTTTTCGAGTCATAGTGTTTTCACACAAAGGTAAGCTAGTTACAGTTGACCAACTTATTTTTACTCAGAAAGGTGTCAGAAAGGTAGTTTGGAAACTAATGAGTCCATGATACAATTGATAGATCAATAGAAATTGGCTAATGAAAGCTTGGGATTTGGAATGTATACATCACTGATGGGTGCATTTGATATACCAGCTCCTATTAACTACTTAGGTTCAATGAGTGTCAAGAATTCTATCGCGATGGTTGTAGATAGAACTGACCCCTAGGTCCTCCCTTCACGAGAAGAGCCTCAAGGGCCCTTATCACCAGTGGAAGTAGCTTATTAAGATATATTTAATGTTGTTGTTTATTCCCTCGTGTCTCCTTCTTCAGTCTCGAGGAGTCAGATGAAGCATATTTTCCCGCCTCGGCAGAGAACACTACATATTACTATGATTGCTTGGACATGGTTTTTCCTTCAAATGAAGCCATTCTGGAAGCTATGATTGGACGAGAAATTATNTTTTTTCCCGCCTCGGCAGAGAACACTACATATTACTATGATTGCTTGGACATGGTTTTTCCTTCAAATGAAGCCATTCTGGAAGCTATGATTGGACGAGAAATTATTTGTGAAGACCTTCACCATAAGTCCTTATTCCTTCCAGAGTTAAGCAAGATTGAGAATTCAGAGTTCCATGTGAGACTAGCAGAAGGTTTTGATCTGCCGATTAATCCTTTACCTAAGGAGGGAGTGTTTGCGGAGGGGAATATGGAAAACATCTCTACTACCATTCTGATCAACATTTCTGCAAAACCTAACGTTGTGGAAAATGTTCATATTGGCACAAAATGTTCTCTGGAAGAGGTTTCCATTTACACTTCCTTATTTAAGGAATTTTTCGACGTATTTTCCTAGTCATATGAGGAGAATCCAGGAATTGATCCATCTATAGTTGAACATGAGATTCATACCTACCCTAATGTGAAACATGTTCGATAGAATCTTAGACTGGTAAATCCATAGAAGTCGGAAACCGTTAAGGCTGAAGTGGAAAAACTCCTGAAAGTTGGGTTTATTTACCTGATTGCGCTAACAAAATGGATATCCAATCTTGTTCCATTTGATCAAAAACAAGGGACTATACGTGTTTGTACCGATTTCCTAATTTAAACAAGGCGTGTCCCAAGGATCACTACCCCACGATATTCATTGACCATATTATTGATGCTTGTGCGGGTAGTGAGGTATTTTTCGTTCATGGACGGTTTTTCGGGATAAATCAAATTCAAATAAAACCAGAAGACCAGCATAAAATGACCTTTATTTTTCCTTGTGGAAACTTCACGTATAATAAAATTCCCTTGGGTTTGAAAAATGTTGGAGCTACTTTTGAGCGAGAAATCAATTTTTCCTTCCACGATATAAATCATATTTTCGAACTTACTTGGATGATCTTCCTACCCACTCTCACAAGAGGAAGGACCATCCAGACCATCTTCCTATGATTTTTGAATGACGCAAAAACTATTAAATATTCTTGAATCCCCACAAGTGTGTGTTCTGCATCAAGTCAGGGAGGTTACTCGGGTTCATTGTGTCAAATAGAGGTATATACCACTAAAATTTTAGGGCATTGTAAATCTGCCTCCTCCTTTTTCTATCAGGAAATTGCGCAATATGCAAGGGAAATCCAATTTCCTTCGATAATTCATAGTCAACTATGCCAAGATTACAAAGGGTTTCATGTGCTTGTTGAAGTAAGACACCCCATTCTTGTGGGATGAAACCGCACAACTCACTTTCGAGGCATTGAAAAAGGATTTACTATCGTCTCCTCTCTTGCGTCCACTAGATTACACTAAATGTTTTATATTGTATATGGACGCATCTGAGTAGACCATAGAAGTAGTACTAGTTTGGGAAGATGATGAGCTCCAAGAGCATGTTATCTACTACCTTATTCAAGCATTAGCAGGTCCTGAACTTAGATACTCACATGTCGAGAAGTTGGATTTGGAGGCAGTCTATGTCGTTCATAGGCTAAGACACTATATATTGTTGAGCACAACCAAAGTGGTTACAGATGTGAGTCCTTTCCAGTATGTTTTATCCCGACGTATAATTGGGGGAAAATTTAATAAATGGATAGTCATTCTCCAATAGTTTGACTTGGATTTTCAGTCTTTGAAGTCCAAAAAATCATTAGTATTCGTAGAATTGAAATCAGAATTCCCTACGGAAGAGACTATAGTGGTGGAACAAGACTCATTTCCATATGAGAATATCTATTTAATATCAACCTCTGATCCCTAGTACAGATATATCCTAGTATATCTCCATACTCTCAAGTGTTTCACATCCTTCTCGCAGGAAGATCGGCATAAGTTGCGTGATAATGAAAAAACTACCTTATCATCGGCGATACCTTGTATCGACGAGGGGTAGATTCTATCTTACATTGGTGCCTCACCCATGAGGAGGAAAAGCATGTCCTAAATTATTCTTATAGCAGAGCGTGTAGGGTTCATTTATCTAGGTTAGCAATGGCCCAAAATATTCTACGTGCCAACTATTTTTGTCCCACTATATTTAAAGATTGTGTGGAGGTTGTAAAGCGTTGTCATCCTTCTCATATTTATACTAGGAAAATGTTGTCACGCCATGTTCCTTTGTTTCTTGTCATCATAGTAGGGCCCTTCACTAAGTGGTTGGTTGATTACATGACATGCAACCCAGTTTCTGTTGGGGGGCACAAGTACATCATTGTCGTTGTAGAGTACTTTACAAAGTGGGCAGAGACAATTCCTACCTTTAAGGCCGATGGAAAAATGGTAGCTTATTTCATTTTCAACCAAATCATTGCTAGGTTCTACATACGAAAGAAAATTGTCACTGAACATGGCAGTAATTTTTAGAACAGCATGATGACTGATTTGTCGACCATGCTAGGGTTTAGGAAAGATCATTCATCTTCATTTTACCCTCAAGAGAAAGGACAAGTAGAGGTGGTTCATAAGATCTTGAAAACCATTATTAAGTGAACAATCAATGAAAGTAGGTCAAATTGGCATATCATGTTGTACCCTGTACTTTGGGCATATCGGACTAATGTTAAGACTGCTACTAATTTCTCATCTTTCCAGCTCATTCACAGGGTGGAAGCAGTCACAACGGTTGACTGCGAGATACCATCCCTAAAAAATGATATTCATGTGCTTCCCAACACTACCGATCTTGAAGAATGTTTGCTTCACTTAGATAATATAGATGACCAACGCAGATATGCACTGACTGTAAACAAGGATCATAAGAACCGGGTCAAAAATGAATACGATAAAGCTGTTAAACCTAGAGTTTTCTCCGAGGGAGAATTTGTTTTTCTCTGGGATCAAGAAAAGGAACCCTTAGGGGCAGGAAAGTTTAAGTCCATGTGGTTAGTCTAGTACGTCGTGTCAAAAGTTTTAAAAAAAGGAGCTTATGAATTAACTGATTACGATGGTAACAAGATGTCGAAGCCCAGAAATGAGTTCTACCTAAAGAAGTATTATGCTTTTGAACGATGCTTTTTCTTGTATTATTATTGTATGTTCATGTACAATAGGTATTTTTATTGGTTAGTGTTTCTTATATAGTATGTTGGTTGTTTCATATGTCATTTGATTGGTTTGTAGGTTTTGCTGATGGTGCCAGCCATCACACTTGTAATCTGGCTTCAGCCGCCTAGGTTATTTATGCACCCTCATGACAACTGGGTGCCTCTGGTGGCACCTACCTAGGTCCTATGACTAATAATGTGGTTGAATACAGTGTGTTCATTGAGTTGTTATGGGATGCTACATTGTGTGGCATTACCTGTCTATAAGTCAGTGTTGACTCCCAGCTTGTGATTTCCCAGCTTAATGGTGATTATCAAGTGCAAAAACCTACTTTACTACGTCATTTTTTATGAGTCGGGTTACTTGAACGTAATTTTGAATACATTTCATACATTCATATTTCAAGGAATCAAAACATAGTTACCGATGCATTTGAAAATTATGTACTCTATTGGCACTTAATACACATTTTGTAAAATAAAATATACAAAGACATTTGAAGCACCAGTGTACATAACCAGAAATATATGTGTGTGTGTGTGTGTGTGTCCATAGATACATCGATTCTAATTCCAAAGATCCTGTCATAAGTACATGATCAATATACAAAAAATAGGATCATAATCCATAATATGCCTAAGTCTAGGGTTGATCCTTAGCCTCCTTGGCTGCGGCTGCCTCTACAACCTCCTGGTAACAAAGTACGACCCTAGTTACCCTTCTAAGAAGGAATAACCAGGACGGAGGAACCCCAACTACATGCTCCTGCATCCCCATAGGGATCCTCTCCATCCTAAGGGTGGGGACATTGTGGGTAATCCTGGCCAGCTTCCCCTCCACCACATGAAGCATCACATTGTCACCACCAATCTCCACAGGCTGCACAAAATTCATGGGATGGCTCTTAGGATGGACTGGTCCAACATATGCATATCAACACAAAGTAGGTCAAACTCAAGTACATATGTATATATAATTTTATGAACAAAATATCATAAAAATAAAATAATGAAAAATAAAAATCCATACGTATTTCTCCCCATGCACCTCCAGGAGGGAGGATGAGTTCTGGATCACCACTGAAATCTAATCCTACATAGGGGAAATTCTCAGGAGTAGGTTCCTCTCTACTCCACTAGGAGTAGAAGTCGTCGTCACATCCTCTTTGGATCCCTCCTCCACCACCCCGTCGGAGGAAAATGTCTCCCCATCGCATGAGTCTAGGCTCACGAGGTGGGCATGGTGGCAAAGGTATTTGGGGACTGAGGGAAGGAACCCTCTCAAAGAAAAATGCAACAAATATGCTCGCATATCCAAATTTTTTCTTTTTACCCCTCTTGCAGTCAGATAGTTGTTTCTTCATAATCGGGACTGGTCCTGTTAACACTAAAAAGTGTTCACCTAGCTCTCCATGGTCTAAACCATATACATACATCATATTCCTACCATATTTCCCTTACTTTTGACCTTCACAATTGTATGTCCAACCAAAATGGTCCAAAACATCATTATTTACTATGGTTTACCCTTACTCTCTCCCAAAAAGGGTTAAAAACCCCTAAAAGGGGGTCAAAAACCCTAACAAAGAGAAAGGGTCATAAAAACCACAGGAAAATACCATGGGTCACCACCTTGGGTCAAAAAACCCTAGGACCATACTATAAATACATTGTGAAGGGATCTCCCAAAATACCTTTTTTCTCATTCACTTGTGGTTACACTGTGACATTTTTTCTCTCGGGTATCCCACATACTTCCTTGCCATCATTCCCATTGCCATGTCATTTCCCATGGTGTGCGTTGAGACATTCTCTGTACCCACTTTGGATCCATTCCCCATTTCACAACTCTCTGTGGAGACAACTGGAGAACCAACCCATGGAGCTGTGGAACCACTTCCAAGGACGGCTACGGTGGCCCATCTTGCAAAAGAAAGGTGTGTTTACTTTTTTATTTCTTGCCCTAGTTTAGTTGATATACATGATAAAATAATAAAAAATATTTTATTTCGGTTTTTAGAGTATTTTAGTTTTCTATTTTTCCATTGAACTCTTCCTTATGATCACACCGATCTAAGGTTGGTGCTTCTGCACGTAATAGGGGAGAAATCCCCATCACAGTTTTGCTGACTCCACTCGGTCGATCCATATGGATCCTTGTTTATGTAGGTTTGTTGTTGGTTTGTCTTCATTTTCTGCACTCATCTGTAACAGATTGGGCCCCCTCGCGGCCGATCTCAACCTTCAATGTGTTAGTGTTTACCACTCATGTCGAGTCACAGTGACCTGGACGGAAGTTGTAGCCCAGTCGCTCCTTTCCACCCAATAAGCGTGACCTAGGTAGCACCTTTAGCCCCAATAAGAGCGACATGGTGTAAAAACCTAGATCGCTCATGTCCCAGCTTCTGAAGCAACCTCAGTCTTTGCTGTGACCCAGTTTCGAGTGACCCAGTCACATTTAACCCTCTATTTTGCACGACTTAACTGTTTTCTTCTCAGATCATGACTGTCCCTCTCTTCCATGTGACCCATATCATGCCTGTTTCACCGACAGGTGCAACCGATAGTTTTCAGTCATTTTTTTATGCTTCAGATTCCTATATCAAACCCCCTGTCTGTCCCAAACCCTGTTCCGACCTGTTTTCTTTCCAAGTCTGATATTTTTACAGCCCATCGGTAGGTGTTGATATCCTTCCCACTTTGTTTATGAGTTGTTCTCATTGAGCTCAGTGGCTGAAACCCCATGTATGTTTCCTACATTTGATTAAAAGTTCCTTTTACTACTCATTTATTCCAAGTATAATTTTATTGTTGGAAGAAAATTTCATTTTGCAGTTTTATTGTTCTTTATCGTTCTTTACTTCATTATATTTGCATCCCAGTAGTGAGATTGGAACATCTTCTTCGTGGATTGTTGGGTTTGGCACACATATCAATTGCACACATTTCACAACACATAAGTAAAACGCTCAGTTCATGACCCCGAGAAAGCATTAAAATTAACTTAACACAACCCACATTGTAACCTCGCTTAAGGATAAAACAATATTGTAGTTAAGATAGGACTTTGGGGATAGGCATCCAAATAACACCCCTCTATCATTCACATTCTAAGACATAGTTGTTGTCTAGTGGGGAACCAAAATCCTCTTGTATTTGTTGACACAGTCACAGCCAATTTGTTGGGAGGCCCCATGCTCAGCAGGAGTAAGCCGCAAACGAAGGGGTTCTGAAATTCATGGTGGAATACTACACTTCATCTTGCACTGAAATATAAACCTTCCCAATCCTCCCTGTATCACCTATTCGGGGGCCAAATGGCTTAAGATTCATTAAATTAAATGGACATATCATGAATGAGGTATCCTAGTGACCACTCTTCTAGGTATCTTTTTCCCAGAGGTCCTTCTCAGTTGTGGGATTCTCTTAGCCTGTATTGTTCTTCCATTTGGTATTGTCTGACTGTGATTTCATCCCCTTGCTAAGGATGCGATTTGTGAGGGGCTTCCAACTATTAGTTAGGAGCTTGCTTGCACTCATACCCCATAGGTTAGTGAGTCATTATGTTTTATAGGTATTTTTTCTTGTTGGATTTCTGGACACTTTATTGTAGACTTGCCTTTCTGTGACCCACTATCGTAGTTTTGTTTTAGAGGTTCTTGTTGGCCTGTTAGCCTCCATTTCATACACTCTCCTTCTACATACTTGGTTGTAGTTGGGTTTTTGAGCCTGTGATTGATTCTATTGAGTTTCCAGTCATTACATAGAACTTCATATAGTAATCATATCTCCACCATGCTACTCGCATAGGCTGAGGGAACACCCCCTAGTTCAATTCCTTGAACCGTCACCATTGAAGCCACCTTCGATGTCACTCACCACCCTCAGAGCCACACACGACCTCTGATTCTGATTTGGATTCATATCAATCCGAACCCACCTTGTTCACTGCTCCATCTATCCCCATGGATGGAGTACATCCTCATCCCTTCCAAGGGGGGATTATTTGTAGTGGGCACATGTCCCTTCCTCCTGTCACCACCAGTATCCCATCCGGTGCACCTACAAGCCCTAGTAGACCCCTTATCACTACACAAATTGCTGATGGTCCACTACCAACTAATGGTGGTCCCATTCCAACCACCATGGTCACTAGCATTCCACCATTTATACCTGAGGTAAGTGGCCCTTCCATGTCTATTCCAACTATTCCTATCATACTAGTGACTTTTCCTACGGTTGAAATTCAACCTCATCCACCCCCACAGTTAAGCACGGGAACTACGTTCCTGTAGCTACTGGCACCATTGTTGGTCCTTCCCAAGCCAACCTCGTCTCTAGCTTAACTTTTGTGGCTATTCTCAACCTTCCTAATTTGGCAAGGTTAGCCAATGACCCCCTTTGTCATCACCCACAATGGCCTCCTATGCCTACAAATCTTCCCTCGTACATCCCTAATTTCGAGGGCAAGCAAAGCGAGGATCCTCAAAATCACATTATATCATTCCATTTATGGTGTTCATCTAACAGCATAGTGGATGATTTCATACAGTCTACGTTATTCCATCGCACACTTACTAGTGTTGCGGCCAAGTGGTACATTAAACTGCCTCATGCTACTTACCCTGAATTCTCCTCATTAGCATCAATGTTCCTTCAATACTTCCAATTACCCATCCGTTATGATGAGGGAGTGGAAATCTTATTATCATGTTGACAGAACACAGCTACCCACATCACAGATCATATCCATGAATGGTGTCGTCGTTGTAGCTTATGTGAGATTCAGTTAGATGATAGGATTTCCTAGATTGGTTCCTCAAAACCTTACTCCCTCCCATATCCAAGGACGTCACATATGAATGCCCCCAAAATGAAGAGGAAGTTATCCTTAAGGCTCAATAGTTCGATTTCATATATGCTCAATATGGATACTTGTATACCATTGTACCTGATGCTCCTCTTGTCGACACCTCATGCCAAGATATACCGGGGGAATCTCATGCTGTTGATGGATTTATCGGCTCTATTACCCAACACCCTCAGTTTTACTCTGCCTTTGCTATGATGCCTTCCCATCCTGGTAACACCCATAGTGTTTCCCAACCAAGTTACGCCCCCGATTACTCACATGTGATGGCTCAGTCTAAAGCTAATTCCTCCTTTGTGCCTCACGTTTATGCCCCTGATTATTCATGTGTAATGGCTCAGTCTAGATCCACCTCTTCCTATGTGCCTTCCTCACTAGCTCCTCACGTTCACGGGCTGACTTGTTTGTCACACTCATGTTCTGGCCAAACGACCAGATTTGCAGCCCCACCAGCTCCTTCGGTCTATGATGCACCCCCTGTGCAAACCATCGGCTTTGTCCCTGACTCCTCCTATTTCTACAGGACAGGTCTATGCACAACAGAACCTCCCTAACTAACCCTCCCTCAATAATCAATAAGGGCAAGGAAAGAACAAGCGAGGTAAGAATCGAGGCAACAACCAACGCTAAGGAGGCGGCCAGCAGGCCAACCCTCTAAACAACAACAGTGTCGAAACTCCTGCATAGAATCCCCAACATCCTAATCGACCTGGGAAGAACCCACAGTTACGGACTAACCATCTGTGTGCTATCTGTAACACCTACGGCTATTACACTCATAAGTGTCCTCAAATGGCTCACGTCCACCAACTTCTCCAAAACGATAGTCAACATGATCTGAACACAGCTGCTCTAGCTCCACCAAACCCAGAACCACCAGATCCCCTGCCACCCAGGAATGGTTACAACCCAGCCCTTGTCCACACCTGCTCTCACAACCACTATTGTGGCCCCACCTATTGAGGCTAGTGTCCATCACCTCATGACATTATCATTTGAATTCCACCTCCAAACTTGATGAAACTAGTATGGCTCCACCACAAACACCATTGAACCATCAGCGAAATATACCTCTACCACTTCTGACATGTCTCTACACTTACCAAGACCTCCCACAGATGAGGTTTCCAGAGTCCCACGGTTCCCTATGCGTTGTGTCGCAAACAATGCTACGGCAAGACCTGCTCTCAACTATAGTATAGTTGACGACTTGGACCAATCTCCTATAGCCATGTCCACTGTGGAAGTGCATAAAACTTGTCTATCAGAGTGTAAAGAGTTTTTATATGCACTAGATGTCATCAATCCCTCTAATTCTAGGTTGATCACCTTTGACCTGGATCAAGGAGAGCCTCGGATGCCATCAATTGTTTCCTTCCAAGTCCGGGTCACAATTTGGAATTCAGTCGTTCATCAATGCATTATTGAGGAGGGGGAATCCAACTACGTTATGCCAACCTTTGTTTGGAAGAAACTCAGGTACCTGTTGAGACCTTGGATGAGTAGGTTGTTGGAATGGGTTCTAAGGCTCCCAATAGAGGGGGCAAACCCAGCCTGAAAGGCTTCAAAAGGTCCTGCACAAGAGCAGTTCTATCCCCGACCTGTTTGGAACAGTAATCTCCCACAGATACAAAGCCCTCCACTGGAACTTATAGTTTTGATCCTAAAAGGATCTGTTTCCCACTGAAGGAAAACATAATGTCTTAGATGTTGAAAGAAAAAGAATCTACCTAAGAAGGAAATCTAATCTAAGTCAATCCTACTCTAAGAAGGTATATTGTTTGTATGCAGGTTAACTTGAGGTGAAAATGGATAAGCTTTTTATCAATTCAACATAAATGTAAAAGATATTAATTACTCATCAATTCAAATTACTACCAACTAATTAAAATTTACTAACAATAAATTAAATGTTTAGTACATTCAAGATCAACCTATAACTAATATGTCAATTGAAAAATTAACATCAATTATGATATTTCCTGTAAAACCATTTGCAAAAATAGATAACAATTTTAATTGAATAAATTTGTTAAAACGATATGGATACACAGATTGTAAGAAAAGAGAAATATGACCTATGGATCAATGTATTTATAATTTTCAAAAGATTAAACATTAATAGTGAACAATCTGAAGTGAAAAAACAATACTTATCAAAGAAACTTGATCAAATAGGCAGAAGAAGATTCAAGAGAATAGCATAACTGTATTATAGAAAGTCTGTAAAAAAATTACAAACCTTGTATTAATCAGTCTGTCTCCAATCCCTTTAGTTGATTTTTCCTCTTCCGATTCCCCCCTTTTACTACACAAGAAATCTACCCTTTAAATAATAATTACAAAAATATCAAATCCCCATGAAACTGGGATTGTAAAATCCACATGAAACTAATGGCCGAGAAATTCTTGTCGCCTAGTCCAAATCCCTAACAATTCATCTATGTTGGGATAATTTGCTGACTCAAACCCTAGTTGGGAATCGCACATAAAATTTTCCATCTCGTTTTTAGCCAACTTGTGCCATATGCGAAAAAAAAATGTGGGTCTTTCCCTTAATAGCAAGAGGTTGTCTTATTAATCGATCCACATATTCAATACTGATATGGTCAAGGCATTGAATTTTACCTTTGGCCTCGTCGCACTGGCGTTCAACTTATTCAATCATTAATTTTGGTGGACAAGAATTCTCAATAAGATCCATGGTAGGGAAGTGCAATGTTTCCATAATGTTGCCGAAATCATACCATCTCCTTCCACAAATAGCCTTTGCTTTTTGAATTGTATCCTCAATCATTTCGTTTAAGTCAAGCCAAGCACGTAATACAGTCCTGAATTTCTTCAATTGAAAAACTACTAAGGATAGTGATATCCTCTAGTCTATCCTTTATATACCTATGCCAGTCCACAATATCTTCATAGGCCTTAGAAGCTTGTTGTCTCTTGTATGTCTTCTCCTCAAAGGTGACAAACATTTTTCCAAAAGGAACATGAGTCTCCATAATTTCATCCATAGTTTTAAACAATTTAGTTGATAATTCATGGTGTTCTTGATTGATCTGGATGGCCAAGTCTTTAAACTCTTACTGGGGAAACTTAGAGAAGGTAAAGGAATTTGCACTTGCAGCTACATCTTCACATTGTTTTTCAAGCATATCTACCCTTTGTGCATTGGTGGAATTTATAGCTTGTTCATCATGCAATTTATCCTGGAGAGAGGTATTCTTCAACTGTGACTCTTTAAACCTATCTTCAGATGCTTTTTCAAGATGTGCAACATAAGTCTTATGCTCCTCTTTTGTTTTTTCCAGTTCTTCTTGTAACTTCTTTATTTCATCCTTTTTTCTATCAATCTCCATGTTCAGTGTGTTGACTGCATCAAGGTTTTCACCTGCGAATGCACCTAAATTTGTAGCTATATCAATTGTGTATATGTGGGGATCACCAAACTGTCGATTCCATATTATCTTAATAGTAACAGGTGCTTCCAAACCACCTTGATCTATGCTTCTCTTCCTTCCTTTTCTAACCACTTCCCTTGATTACCTGCTATAGAAATAATCCCCAAGAGGGACTACAATATCTTCTTCAAAATTAGCCACTGATTCAGTAAATGATGAAGTCCCATTCACTGTTAAAACCAATGAAGATGTTTGAGTAATGGTGGGAACTGGTATGGGCATAGTAATATGGAAGGTAGGCAAGGAAGAAGATATTTTTGAACAAATGTTGGTTTGGAGGTTGAGGCAAGGATCAGGGTGGAAATTTCAAAGAATGGAATGTGAATTTTAGCGACTGGCAATGATGATGGGGGTACTAAAATTTGCTTAGGAATAGTTAATGATGAAAGGATGAAAGAGGGTAACTACAGAGGGAATTTAAAGGACTGGGTCTCTGCAACAGTAGATGGAAGCATGGGATGTTGGACTGAGCTAGTTGGGATAGAAGCACATATAGAGGTCAAACTGTGATAGAGTTGAGATAACGAAGATGATGGGATTTCCCTAGTAGGAAAAGTTGAAAGATTTTGGATAGATGAGAGGACAAATGCTAAAGTTGAAGAATCAGAAACAAAAGTGGATTCTAGGATCCTTGGATTAGGGATAGAATCTTTTGTTTTATTATTATTGAACAAATATGTAACTGTTTGAAAATGCTATGCTGCTTCTTCAATCAGAGACACAGAATAATGCACTTTCTCTTCAGTATCACAGTTAATAACTTCTACGATAGGGGTTTGAGAAGCAATGACTTGAACTTTTTATTTTTTAACCGGCTTAGTCTTAGCTACTGCTTGATAATCACACACCTAGGAAACTACAGTTGTTACTTGAGTGTCAGTAGTAGGCTCAGCAACTGCAACTACTTGAGTGTCAGTAGTAGGCTTAGCAGTTGCAGCTACTTAAGTGTCCAATACTGAAGTCATTTGTACTAACTTTTGCTTTGATTGTTGGGATGTCTGCATCATAGCATTCAGTTGTTGAGCAATATTTACCTGTGGAGGGTCTTCCATAGGGCTTTTACCCTTGTTCCCACATGGACAAGTAATCACTGGTGGAACTCTTGCTTCTTGAGCTTATTTCTCTTCTTTGTATTTTCTTACCTTTTCAAGGATCTCTAGCTCCATTGCTCTGTAGCTCAAAACGTTAGTTTTAAGCTCTAGTTGATCTTGCAAAATTTGGCTCTTTTCATCTTTTCTCTTAGCCCTAGTCAAGACTTCAGAAAAGGTATTCACTCCCTTGTAAATGGAGTCATCGAGAACTTCTTCATGAGAATAACCATTCTTGATATGGTTTTGTTTGAAATGAGCATCAAGAAACCCCTTAGGGTCATGTTTTATTTTAGGAGAAAAACCCAGCTTCAAAGAAACTATTTTGTCACCTAATACTACAGCCCAAGTTGAATTTGGGATGACTAACAGCCCAAGATCCAAAGAAAATTTAGGCTAGCCTTTCCTTTTAGGACCCGCAAGTTTTGTGTACACACCATTAGTGACAGTCTGGAAGGAAACTTCTTCAATAACTAACCTATCAGGAACTATCCTGGGCAATAGATGGACATTATTGCTACCCAAAATTCTGATGTATGAAAAGGATTCACCAACATACCAATCACCCATTGTGGAGATGAAGTTTTTGGCTTCAGCTGAAAAAGCAAGAGCTTCATCTTTGAATATTTTAAAATAAATACTACCCAGAAAGTGTTCACAAATGTCATAGAACAAAGTTGCATAATTGTTATCCCATAGTGCTGAATAATAAATAGGTATAGGAGGGGCCGGTAAAGTCCAGTTCCATCCCAAATTGGGATATTGGAATTCCATGCAAACCACATCAATGACAACAGTTGAAAAGAAGAAATTCGGCTTCTTTCGGGCGGTAGCTTTCTAATAATATTGAATGGTTGTTTTGAGATCTAATGATAGGATAGATGCCCAAGGGAAAGACTCACCAATTGTCAGGACATGGTGGGCTACCAGATCCCACTCAAATTTAAACACAAAACAGTTTGGGGGACCATAAATCCTGCAAAGCATGGCTGCCAATAAGGAATAAGGCTCTCTAAACCAGGAAATCGGGTATAGGTTGGCATCCCTCTACGAGAAATTGTTGGGTTCATTCATCAAGGACTTCATCATTTTGTTAAAGTTATACCTAGTCTTATAACATTGGGTGAACTCAGCATTAAGGGGTTGCACAGTTAGTTTAAGAGCATTGGCTATGGTAAAAACCTCAGGATGGAAGGTAGCTAACTGCGACCCTACGCTATCATTAAACGACCGATATTTAGGGTTTGCATGGTATACAATCCATTTAAATGCGTCAATATAGGGAAGGATAGAGGGCCTGGCAGAAATGGCATGTAGCCCAAAATCCCTAATTTTTTGACATTCTAACTCATCATTTCGAATATCTGAAAGGTCGCCATTATCAAAAATCGGGTAGACCCTGGACCAGTTGATTTGGTAGGTTTCAGTAATTCTACCACTGGTGTCTGAGAAGATGTCGAAGTTTGGGTCTTTGGTCAACATATATTTGTGAGTGTTCTTGCAATGGGTGATTCGTGCCATTTTTGGAAGGTTGACTCTAGCTATGATAAATGTGTAAACATGAAATCAAAACAAATTTGAGAAACAGGGAAACCATAAACAATAAAATGCGGAAACGGCAAAAAACCCAACCTAAATTGACAACAGCTTATGAAAATGATCCCTGGTAATATTTGCATTAAAAACCCATGTGGCAAGGTAATTTTCGAAAATGAAAATGACAAAG
Organism: Pseudotsuga menziesii; assembly: GCA_001517045.1. NCBI lineage: Eukaryota > Viridiplantae > Streptophyta > Pinopsida > Pinales > Pinaceae > Pseudotsuga > Pseudotsuga menziesii. The sequence continues at coordinate 314,716 of LPNX010893456.1, forward strand.
AAAATACAAAGAACCCATATATTTATAGATTTTCAACGGGTCGAATTCATGCCATAGGATTAAAAAGAAATATATGATTAGGATCAAATCTTGCGGGATGCGGAATCAGGTCATGGGATTCCAATTTTATCTAATTTCCCCCAATCTGCAATCCGCAAATTGCGGTTTTCAGGATGCGGGTTCAAAACTTTAACAAATTAACAGGCATGAGAGTTCCCACAATCCGAAGTTGCGGGTTGCGGGTTGTGGAGATGACAAATTGCGATTATTGAAAAATGTTTTCTCACCCGCAATCCATATTGTGGCTTGCGGGTTGTGGAACGAAAAAGTTTCAAACACAAAACCAAACTTCCCACAATCCACATTGTGGGTTGTGAGTTTGGGAAAAATTAGTTCTTTCCTCAACTCACAAAAATGCATAAATTTTGAAAATATTAACTAAATCAAATCATGACAAAGACATAGAAACCATGATAAACAGCATGGGAACCCCAAAATGACTAAGGAATTTAAACATTACCTTTGCATATAAAAATTAAGGCTCCCATGTTTTGGATCAAACATGGGATCTATTGTACCTACAACAAATGGTGACTAGCTAGGACGAACTAGTTATCTCTGTAAATAAGAACTTCCAGAAAAAACATGTCAGTGAACAAATATTTCAACCTAAAATTTTAGAAAATGTTAATATAAGAGCACAACCAACAAGCAGAGTTACCAAAATGATTGATATACCCCCATCCATAATCGATTAAAGATGATGCAAATCTGATAAGGGGGTATAAGGGATAATAAAGATCCCTTACCTTCAGGAAATCATAGGAATAGAGTTTGAGCTGAACTTGGGAACAAACCTAGGACTACTCCGGACATCCACAACATAGGTCACCTTGATTTTGTATTTTTTATTTTTTAATAAAACCTGTAAGACTTCATTAACATAATACCACTGCCCCGATTTGGTAATCAGTGTGATTCATGAGCCTAATCTGGAAACTGAACAAGACAACTCGATAAGGAGACCCATTGTCTTCCAGGTGTATCACTGAAAGCAACTATCATGGCCTAGTAACCATCTAATGATATTTTTAGTCCAACATCAAACCTATGATCATGGTAGGGCTGGCTTGTGATAAGACCCCCCTGTCCTTATGTACAACAATTTCCTTATAGGAGCAAACAAGATTTTATTCAAGTGTGAATTACAAGACACTACCATGGCTTGATATCCACATAATAATAGCGTTACTCACTGATGCTTTGTAGATCATGAATGAACCGACCTGCAATAGGATCTTCCATCTTTCAGCAAAGACTGAAATTCACCTCCCTATTTTGATGGTGAAGATGTCATTCCACCAAGCATCTATGAACCTAAGGGGTTGGCTTGGGATAAGACCCCCCATCTTGCAATCCACAATCATTAACGAAAATTATTTTCAATGTGACTATGATAGGATCTAGAGTAGATAGGGCTGACCAGGTTATAAAGATATGTTGTGTTGCATTAATTAAAACATGAGATAAGAAGAACTAGTTACCTCCACAACCCCAATTACATGAATAAAGCATATGTAAAGATATTGACCAGGATGAGAATGTATCAATCCAAAATCCTACAATTATTGGTTGTCAATTCTATATAAAACAAATCCTGACATAGGCTAAAAAGGTTGAAACTGACAATGTATTCAAAATTCGGAGTACTGCAATCTTGAGACAAACTAATCAACCACCATTACCAAATGTGCAGACATTATTAAAACACCTACTAATATCAGGAAAATCAATCAAAACGAAGGAAACAGAAAAATGAACACACCAAACCTATATACATAACTTATCAAATTGTTCAAACAAAATACTTTTTGAGCAAAGAAACATTCACTGGGTAAGTATCAATGAATCCCTCCAGTTTCTGCAACCAAACAGTGTTGGGACCAATCTTTTCTGTAACAATGAAAGGTCCTAGACAAAGGAATTGAAACTTGGTATATTCATTTTTGTCCTTATGTTGTTTATCCCATCTCAATACCAAATCCCCTACTGAAAAGTCTCTGTCAGAAGAAGATATCTCATCGAACCATCTTTTAACTAACCGTTGATTTTGATATAGTTTGTTTTTGTACTTTTCTCTATCTTCTTCCAACTTAAGAAAAGTATCAATCCTCTACTGAAGTAGAGATTAATCATCTTCTTGAATATAATGGGCTAGTTGTAATGAGGGGATAGTACGATTGGACGGTAGGATGGCTTCCTTTCCATAAACTAGACAGTAAGGAGCATTCCCAATGGCTACCTTCGGGGTAATCCAGTTTTCCCAAAGATCATTGTAAAGTTGGGTGTGCCAATCTTTATGATGAGAGGCCACTTTTTTATTCAGAATTTTTATCAAGTTCTTGTTAGAAGATTCAACAAGACCATTTCCTTGTGGATAAAAATTGGCAGAAAACTTGAGTTTGATCCCTTTTTCAAGGGCATATTGTGTGAGATCAATGGACGTGAAATAAGATGCATTGTCAAAAACTAGATATTCAGGGGCACCAAACCTACTGACTATTTGACTTTCCAAGAACGATATCACTTGGTTTCTATTGCAATGTCTGAGGGGAACTACTTCAACCCATCTAGTAAAATAATATGTGGTTGTAAGGAAGTACTTGTGTTGTAGGGAAGAAACAGGGTTAATGTGTCTGACAAAATCCAGTCCCCATTGTTGAAATGGGAAATGAACCGCTACTGGCTGCAAGGGGAAGGCAGGCTTTTTAACTTTTCCATCACACTTCTGACAAGGCTCACATTTCCTGACCTAAGCATGGGAATCTCTGAACAAAGTAGGCCAGTAATACCCTGCCCTTATGATCTTGTGAGTTGTGGTCTCTCCTGAGAAATTTCCTCCTGCAGGTCTTGCATGAAAATGGAAAAGAACATCATCAGTTTGGTCCTTCTCTAAACATCTAATAAAAATCCCATCGTATTTCTTTCTAAACAAAATATCATCAATAAATTGATATGGATCTAATTTTAACCTTAAAGCTCTAGGTTTTTTTGGAGTCAAGAGTTTCAAGGGAAAACCCATGATTTAGAAAAAACTTAATATGATCATACCATTTAGACATTGTAGTTTCAATGACGTTAATAGAACCTGTGGGTATAGTTTCCTCCTTCTCCCACTTAATTTGCTGATTTTCAGGGTCGTTCGATTGAGCGGTAAGCAGACACAAGCCTTTCCCTTTGACAATCTTTGCTAGTATAATCTCCAATTCATATTCTTGCAATGTTGTCCTCCAGTGAGCCCTCTTCTCACCTAGTTCTTTCTGAACGAGGAATTTTCAGATGGATGCATAAGGGACAATCACCTTAGTCTGCGATTTTAATAGGTACGGTCTATAATGTTTTACTGATTTGTAAACCGCATAAGCCTTTTTATCGATCTAAGAATAGTTAAGTTCAGTTGCCTTGAATGTTGAACTCATAAAAGAAATGGGGATTTCAGCATCATCATGAAGTTTCTGCATCAGGACAGCTGCATAGGAAAAGTCAGTAGAAAAGGTGTATCGGATAAATTCTTTGTTGAAGTATGGAGACATCAGAGAAGGTGCTTCTTCAATGGATTACCTAATTTCAACAAAGGCATTTATTTGTTCCTCATACCACCTAAACTATTCACATTTCTTAACTAGTTGTTGTAATGGCTTAACAACTTGAGCAAAATTTGGCACGAACCTACGAACAAAATTGATCTTCCCCAGGAATGATTGCATGGATTTCCATGAACCAAAGAGGGCGATCTTTGAAATGGATTCAGTGTGCTCTATATCGATAATCATGCCTTCCTTAGAAACAATGAAACCTAAGATCTTACCTTTTGTGACTACGAAGATAGACTTCTTGGGATTGAGCGAAATCCCGTACTTTCTGCAGTGTTCAAACACTTGTTTCAGAGCAAACAAATGTTCATGTCGCTTTTTAGAATAGATTGTAATATCGTCTAAGTATACCATGACATAATTGTGCATAAAACCTCTAAAATCTATATCCATAGCTCTCTGGAATGTAGCTCCTACATTTATCATCCCAAAAGGAATTCGCCTGTAAGAGAAGGTTCCCTAAGGGGTCTTTAAAGCCATTTTTAGTTGATCATCAGGAGAAACCAGGACTTGGTTATATCCTAAGAAGCCATCAAGAAGTGAAAACATCTTAGACCCAGCTACCTTTTCTAGGATCTGCTCCATAGGAGGAACATGGTAGTTATCCTTTTTGGAAACTTTGTTTAATTTCTGAAATCGACACTGAGTCTGATTTCCCAATTCTTCTTCCAAACGGGCACCAAGTTAGCGATACACTGTGTATGTCTGACAGGGAATATAATTTGTGTTGTTAATAACTTCTCAAGATATTTATTTATAGAGGGTTCCAAGCTGGGATGCATCTCCCTCAACTTCTACTAGTAAGGTCTTACTTCTGGTTTCATTGGGATATTATGATGCATGATACTGGTGTCAAAGGTATTGAGTTCATCGTACATCCATGCAAAGATGTCTTTGAACTACTTACACAACTTGATAAAGTCTCTCCTTTCTTCATCAGAGCAATCGACCCCAAGGTTGATGAAACGAGGATTATGTTCAGTGTCCAAGTTGACAGGTTCATAGTTGAGAGATGAACTCTGGGTCTTATAGTTGGTATTTTGTTTGAAGTTGTCTTGCAAGTCATAAAATTTCTCTAGGTTGATGACTGATTTAGGGATAATGTTGGAAAGATCAGGCAAGGATTTATCATGTTCAGCCCCATCAATTTCCATACCTTGAAATGTGTCCTATGCTAAGAGAAAGTCAAATATTTGTTGATCATCATCAAATACTTTCCAATTCATCACATTATCTGGAATGGAAGGCTTGTACATCAATTCAATTGAAAATATTTATGGGGACAAACCGTCTGGTGGAATCAACCTAGATGCAGTATTATCCACAAGATCAGCATCAAAATTTTGTGATCTAGGCACTGACTTGATGTTGAATGCTGAAAAAGAGTTAGTAATATCCCTAATCAACTTTTCATAGTTAATTAAATGAGGAGACAAGAAATGTATCTAGTTTCTCACCTTCTTGACTATGATCTCAAAATATCCAACGCATTCAACTACCTTCGTACCCATGTCTATGGCTTTCCCGAATCCTTGGACCAATTTTTCATACTCAGCTACATTATTGGTGCATTCAAACTCAAGTCTACACGCAATCTTAGTTTTGGTCCCTTTTGGATCAACTAGGACACAACCCGCACCAGCCCCATATTTAGACCTGGAGCCATCAAAAACTAAATTCCATGCAATAGGCTCAATCCTAAAATTAGTACTAACATTATATACATTGTGTACAATCGTGCCAGAGAATGGTATAGAAGTAACATGGGAAATTTGTGACTGGTTCTGTACATTCTCGATCGAAAAATATCCAAAGAACGTGTCAAGCATGAAGCGTTCAATGTGAGTGCTGAAGTAAGAGATAGATTCATTCGAGCCATCAAGGCTAATAACTGTTTGCTTCATAAATAGTTCCCTACTAATCTTATGTTTATTAGGTTTTCCATTGAGGGGTAACCATAGGTGAGACCAATCAATGGTGAAGTAACCTTTTAGCTTCTCGGACCAACATTTACTTAGCCACATTCCATAAGTTTCCAGGATGTCAGCAATCACGATGTCTATTGTCTGGTGAATCCTAGAATCAGCAGACAATCTCAACAAAAAAATTCTCAGTCTTCCCACTACTTTTACTTTAGATCTGTCAAGCTTGACAATTTGAATAGGGCAAGGTTCCCAAGTTTCATTTAACTTCCTGCAGATAGAGAGATGCATCACATTTGATGAGGCGCCTGAATCTATCATGCAATTGTGAACATTCCTATTGAAAATCTCAAATGTAAGCAAGAAAGGAGGTATCCCCTTACTTTCAGGTTTCTGATTAGTTGGTTTAGCATAAGAGTCAAGGTTTTTGTTTTGAGTTTCCCTTGGTTGTTTAATTATCATACTTTTAGGAAGGGAATCTCTCATAGAGGGTGTTACAGAGAAAACTTCCAATGGCTTGGGGTACCACCACAGACAGAGTAACCGCAGAAATCAATCCCTTCCCAATATGCATGAAAAATAAACATCTAACACTAAAGGATCTCGAAACATACCTTATTCTGGATGGTTGATGTAGATCCTCGTTGAGCTTTTCCAATCTCGCTTGTGTTAGCAATTTGCTCTCTCAACAAT
>LPNX010893456.1:331635-357811 GCA_001517045.1 Pseudotsuga menziesii
TTTCTTCTTATAAAATTATTTTTCTAATGAGAATGCTTAGCTTGGTGATGATGATTTTCCCTTCTGCCTTTCTTGCAGTGTACTGTGAGAGCTTGATCTTCACTTCCCATCTTTTCTTCTCGAGCTATTATTCAAGCTTCTTCTTATGAACATTCTTCCCATAGTCTATTGAACTTGATTAGCTTCTTCCTAGCAGAGATTCCTTGGATGAAAGAATCCCATGACCTAGGGAGACCATTCAGGGTTTTCATCACAATTTCTGCATTCTCCACTTCTTCATCTATTGCTTCAAGTTGTTCTTTGATCTGGGAGACCCTTGTGAAGTATGACTAGATGGTCTCCTCATTCTGGATCTTTACATTCTTCAACCGGTTCCTTAGATTCATCTTCTGGTTTATGTCCTTCCCCTCAAACAGCTTGGTTAGGGCATCAAACATAGATTTAGGTATCTTAAGGGAGGACACATGTAGTATGAGGTGATCCTTGATTGAATCGGCAACAATCCTCTTTTCCATAACCAACTTCTTCTTATGTAAGGCCTTAGCCTCATCTTCCTCTGGAACTGGAACCTCCGCATTGATGTAGGAGTCCAACTCATTTTCTTCTAGGACCAGGGAGATCCTATACGTCCAGGATCAGAATTTATCGGCTCCCTCAATATTTTCATAAATCTTGGTATGATGAGACATCTTAACTGAGAACCTCAAATGGAAATACAAAAGATTTATATCTTACCAGGTTGGATCTGGATTTGGAGCTAAATTTCTGTAGTGCTGGTTCAGGAGAAGATTAGGGTTTGACTTTCCTAGAGTTCTGTCCAACCAAATGCTTTGATATTGATCTCTAAACTTCAATTTTGGGGAGGATATCAATTCAGGCTTGGTCTCACTCAAAAATTTCACTTCTGTGGAAATCCCTAATTTTCAGCAGGAGTGTCGGGACCAAAACTGAAAAAACTCATAATCAGATTTTGCTTTGACAGAAAGGTGTGCCCTAGGGAGGAGAGTCAGCCCAACCTTCTTTTGCTGAAAATCCATGGAGAGAGATCCAAAAAGTAGGAATCCCTAGTTCCTGCAGCTGCACAGTGTCTTCTTCTCAGGTTAGCTCTGATACCATGTTAGATTTTTAACATTAAGCTAGCATTATATTAGGATCTTTTAACTGAGAGAATAACAAGCACAACAATCAAACACAAGAGACAATGAACACAGTGTTTTTCCTCAGGGAAACCATAAATGGAGAAAACCCCGCAACTTCCTCAGAGAGAGAATCAACACCAATAGTAAAACCCAAAAACAGTAAGATGATCTCCCAACACCAGTAGCCTCTTTCTTTCTAGCCATAGCAACTTCTTCTCCCTTAGCTATGTGCTACAATTGAGTGTGAGTGAGTGTGTGATAAATAGAGAGGCTCACTCTCTATTTATACTAATTCCTGACTTGACAATAACTCACTAGGCCCGACTTCACTAGGTGAGTCTAACAACCCTAGGGCTCTGGAACTGCGAGGACTTTAACCCTTGAACAATAGCAGGGTTACCCACATTGACTTGACATGACTTGTTTATATTATAGAAACTCCCAATCGAAACATCGAGGCATGACATGACTCAATTACATTACAAACACTTCCCGGAATAAACGTCAAGGTACAATACATAAGAAATACAAGTGAATACATTCCGAAGTTACAATTATATCAACAACTTTGAATCCAACTCTTCCATCATTTTATTCTGGAAGTGCCTACCATGGTCGTTGAGTCGTGACAAGCTCTTTCGAAATGCCGAACTAAGTAATAATTTGGTTGAAAATGAAATGTGTGGTTGTCTCACCATCGGATTTAATCGTGGGCATAGCCTCTGCCCATTTCATGAAATAATCGACAGCCACTATAATGTGATGATGCCCCCCAGCCAAAGCTGGATTGCAATCCATAAATTCAAGCCCCCACTTGGTGAAGGGATCGATGGTGATAATAGGATGTAACAGGGCAGGATGTGAGCGCATATTGCGTGCAAACACCTAGAAAGGGTGACACTTCTTGACCACATTGACACAATATTTGAAGATCGACGGCCAAAAATATCCCACTCTCAATATTTTTGGGGCTGTAGAAAGCCTGGATAAATGACCACCACACACCCCTCCATGGCAATCATTCAGCACAACCTCATCCTCATCATGGGTTAAACAACGACGTAAAATTGAATCTACCCCATGGCGGTACAAAGTGTTATCTGCTATAAGGTAGTTCTTAGCTACATGACGTAATCGTCGTCATTCATCCCGTGAAAGGTGAGTAGGGACCTTCAACGTTTGAAAATATAAAATGATATCCCCGTACCATGGGCCCAAATTTGAGAAAAGGAAAATATGCTCATCGACAAACGTGTCCTCATAAACCTCCTCCTCCTCCACACTTGCAAAATTAGATATGAGCTCCACAAATATCAACGATTTCTTTGATTTCGCCGAAACAAATTCGAGATCGAACTCTTGCAAAATAACAATCCATCTATTGTATTTTCCCCCAATCATCCTTCTAGTGAGGACAAACTAAAACGGATTGACATGAGCTACCACCAACGTTTGGAGAAGGAGAATGTAATGTCTCAATCTCTGAACCACATGAACGGTGGCCAAGGAAAGTTTCTCCACATGGGAATAACAAATTTCCACATCAACAAGGTTTCGGCTCAAATAATATATGACATGCTCGTGGAGCTGCTCATCCTCCTGAACCAAAACCATACCAATCGTCTCCATGGACGTGGCGACATAAATCAAAAAATCACGGCTATAGTCATGTGGACTAAGCACGGGGGCCGATGTTAAGGCTCACTTAAGAGCATCAAAGGACTCCTGGGCTCGCTCATCCCAGCAAAAAGTAGTGTCCTTATTTAAAAGATGCATAAATCCTTTAGTCAAATTGGAAAAATTAACCACGAATCTCTGCAAGAAATTTTCCATGCCTTGCAAACACTGAAGATGTCTAATATTAAGCGGGGGAGACAATTGAAGTATTGCCTCAACCTTTAAGGGATCGAATCTTCTACCCTCCTTGGATACAATGAACCCTAGCAAGCAACCAACAGTCACATAAAAGATGCACTTATGAGGATTTAACCTAACCTGGTAATGGCGGCATATTTCAAATACGAATCTCAAATGGTATAGATGACGCACTCTCAGACGAGAATGAGCAGCAAGGTCATCTAAATACACTTCGATAATCATTTTCAGATCATGAAAAATTAAGGTCATAGCCCGCTGAAATGTAGCTCGACATTTTTAAGCCTGAAAGGCATCTTTCGATATGCAAAAGTACCCCAAGGACAAATAAATACAGTTTTATGTTGATCCTCGGGTTTAATCTAGATCTGATTATATCCGAAAAAACCATCCATGAAGGAGAATACCTCGCTTCCCGCACACTCATCCAAAATCTGATCAATAAATGGTGTGGGAAAATTATCCTTAAGACAAGCACGATTTAAATCATGGAAATCCGTGCATATACGGATCACTCCCTACTTCTTACCAATCAAAACAAGATTTGAAACCCACTCCGTCAGGGGAACGGGATAGATAAAATTGGCTTTTAACAGCTTTTCTATCTCAGCCTTAATAGCGGGTGCTTTTATAGGATTCACCGCACGCAAACGTTGTCGAACCGGCTTCGCATTCGGATAGGTCTTAATCTCATGTTCGACAATACGAGGGTCAATACCTGGCATTTCTTCGTATGACCAAGGAAATATGTCACGAAACTCTTTAAATAGCTCATTATACTCCTTGATCTCATCAGGGAAACAATCCTCCCCAATGTAGACGTTCTCAACTTTGCTAGGATCGCGAGAAATATTGATAGGAATAGTAGGTGGTAAATTCACCATGTTCCCATCGGCCATCTGACCAGGAGAGCTCAATGGAACCATGGGACTACCAATATTCTCGCTAAGAATCTCCCTAAATTCCTCACACTCCATACGGTCAAGCTCAAGAAGAAAATATGATCGATGATGTAACTCTTCCCAAGGTGGCTCAACCCCAGACATGGCCTCAATAATGGTTTCATCCAATGGAAAAACATTGTCGAGGCTATCATGTGCATGAGAGGACTCAACTACCCATGCAGGCAGCACATATGATTCTTCCTCCTCTATTCACGAAGAGGAAGGACTAGGCTCTGCAACACAATCAAGATTTGCTTGATATGCTATCATCATTGCAGGAGACGGCACATCCGTTTCGATAGGTCCATTCGAAGGACTCGGTGAAGGAAGAATCCAAGGATCGTCCATATGGGTAGTGCGAAAAGACACTGAATTCAACGAGGATTAAGCCCCACCAAAACTAGATCCGATCATAAGAACGGGCACAGGACAGCTAAAGGTTCCCATAAGAGATGGATACATACCCACACCCACACTCCCAGTTGTCGGTTGAGAATGATCGATAATCAAGATAGAAGCTCCCGATGATGCACTAACACTCCGATTATGGAATGATGTCTGATCAATTGTAACGATCTTCCCATTAAATGGAAATCATACCACTCGAAAGAGAGACGAGGCTATGGCTTTCATACTATACATCCAATTCCGTCCCAACAAAATATTGTAGTCAAGGGGCGCATCAACCACCTCGACCTCAATCGTGACGGTCTTCCCTCCCAAATGGACCTTGAGAGAAGGAAGAATCCCGTGCGGCCAAAATGATCTACCATCAAAGGCAGTCAACATAGTAACATATTGAGACAACTCAGGAGAACGCAAACCCTTCCAACATGACAAAGACATCACAGAAGCAGCAGCACCTTCATCAATCACAGTGCGTTTGATGGTCATATTAAGACACTCTACATGAATCAAAAGAGACAAGTAGTAAGGCAAGAGAGGCTGCAGTCCCATGGTTTCAAATTTGATAATGGAAGAAGAGTTATCATCATTAATCCCAAGAGCAGAAAGCAAGGCTTTCCTTTGCGGAGGACAACTCTGAAGTACTTCAACCGTGGACATCGCACAAGGAGTTTGGCCCAAATCCTCGACAACGGAATAGTTCTGGGTGGCTCGGGCATTAGGATTGTACCCTGAATGCTTTAGGACTCCCTTAGGAATGCAAGTTACAACTTCAGGTTTATCCATAGGGTTTTCGATACGCAAAGGGCTCTCAGGTGGAGCGGGTTCTTTTCCAAGGTCCGGTTGTGATGAACCATAATCCTTCGCATGAGTCTCAACCTTAGTAGCATGTACCATGTTGATGCAACCATGACGAGTATTGGATTCTGACATATTTTGATCTCCACCCGATGCACAATGAGGATCAATGGTCCTCGAGTTCATATTTTTATTATGGGGTAAAGGATTAGTTAGCACAGTTGGGCCCTGTGCTATGAATCTCGAGGCATCTTCCATATGAGGGCACAAGTGAGTGAGGTGGTCCTCCTTACACAACTTGAAAGGAAACATTACCTTACGTTTATACTACTTGTCCCCCCCATCATTACAAGCATTCTTGTTATTATAATTAGCATTTTCATTCTTGTTCCCACCCTTATGATTATTTTTACCATTTTTCTTATTCCTTCCAGGCTATTGGTTGCCCTTCTAGTCCGACGATTGCACGGAAAGGACACTCGTCATTTGGGTGGGTTGAGATGAAGCTGTGGCTTGTCCCGATGCGGATTGATTAATAGAAAATTGGCTCACTTTTTTCACAACTGAATCCATAGGTTTGGCACTTGTACAACCCACAATGCCATCGACATGTGGTCTAGGCTTGATCTTGGAATTGAAACTAGATCACGGAGCGTTAGGTATAATCTCATACAAAAGTCTGGATTGAGCATAGATCGAATCCAACTCTTGCACCCTAAAGATTGCTTGTTCCTCGTTTTGGACTCCGTATGTAGAAACATCCTTCGCGATGTAAGGTAACAACGACTTGAGGAACCACTCAAGGAGAAATTCTGGTGGTATAAAGGCTTTAATAAACCGCTTCTATCTATGCCACTCTTGAGTATGATCCAAGATATGTGTGGGTTTGTCTTGTTGAAATGTTGACAAGAGTTCTGTACCAATGTCATAATGCACGGGTAGCTGAAAGTGATTAAGGAAAGTCATGGCAAGGTCATCAAATAAAATGAATGCCCCCCTTGGTAACTATATATACCATTTCATTGCAAGCCCGGTGAGGGTGCGTTGAAATAGCCTCAAACGAATTGAATCGTCATGTAAGGAATTGGAAGAGCACCAAAGGTGAAAAGTAGTGACATGGTCACTAGGATCTTCTCCAGCTTTTCCCTTGAACTTGGGAATTTCCAAAGGAATCTTGTTAGGGACGGCCGACCAGGCCGAGTCATGAGATACCGGATCATTCATAAGTATCGATAAGTTAGGTAAGTTCAATGTTGCAAGGAAAGGGAGCCTAGGTTGATCCAGTCTATGCCACGCTCCCTGATAGTTATGGTTCATGTAAGGTTGATTGCTATAAATACCATGGCCTTGGCCATAATATCCTCCTCCCATTTGACCCATATAGGGTTGCATGGAAGCAATATGATGTGGTGTACCTTGACTATGATGTGCTACAAAGCCATAATTGGAAGACTACGCAAGTTCTTGATACCCATACCCATAGGTTTGATAGTTCTGTCCATACTGTGGTCCATAAGACTGTCCATGAGAACCTCCATAAGGTGTCCCATGGGATGTCCCATGAGAAGCTCCATAGTTAGGGATATGGGGAACTCCTTGCGATGGACAATTAGACAATCCAGAAATAGGAATATGACCTCCCGACACAATGGGGGCTACTTGACTATGAGATGCTACCATGCAAGCAGTCCCAATACGAACATGGCTAGTAGCGATATTCCAGCCCGAAGGACCACGTGAATGAGGGGGAGGAAGGGTTGTCAAAAATGCATTCAAAGGAGTAGGGTTCGAGGATGAAGGGAGATGTGAAGGGATGTAAGTGGTGTTCCCTATGGTCACTCGTCTCGGTTCTGGTATCCGCATATGAGTACTAACACTAGGTCTAGGACGGACATGTGAGGTAGCTTCCACCACTGGGATGGAAGGTGCAATGTGGCTAGTGCTCCCAAATCTCTCCGCATGGGAAGGAATAGGAGTGCCCCTAGGCGTAGTGCTAGGTTCAACTTCTGACTCGACATGATGTGTTGGATCGAGTGCAGGGATATCAGACATGCCATAACGAACATGACTAGTGCTTGTGGGTTCATGATGAGTCTCATCACCTAGAAACCAATACCGGCAACCTGTGAATGAGGGATCATAACCAAAATGTGAAGGTATTTCCAGTGAAGGATCATATACGGGAGTAGAATCTACATCCCCAACCTCGTGAGGTGGATAATACATCTCAGGAATCTTATCCTCGTGATCTCCCATCGTGTGTGAATTAATGTGAGAAGTAGTCCACCCAGACTATCTGTTTCTCTCTCCCAAAGGAGGAGTAGACATGGACAGCGAAATTCCTACTAAATGATGAGAATGGCGAAGTGCCGCGCCCAAATCCACAATGACTCAAAAAATGAAAAAGACTCGATCTAATTACGCAAACCCTAGGCAAACTAGCGTGCACAAAGCATACACCTATAAAATGTAAATCCAAATCACAGGCAAACAAGGGTAGGATATGTGAGCTCCCGAATGAAGCAGGTATGTCTCGCCTAGGAGAGGCTTGAGACTCCCATACACAACAAGCAGAGCTTTGTAACCAATTATAGTGGCCCTCAGCTTCAACGCATATAGCGACTGTGATGTCCGAGCCCTACCTGGCCAGGACACCTACAGAATAACCTCTACGAAGTACCCCCTCGATAACCTACGTAAGGAAACTAAGGTCACCTCAGTATAATCAATGCTCAGGTGGATAGTCGTAGGAAGGATTGACCATATGGGCAGGATAGCAAAGCCTGAAACTCTCTAAAGAGGCCCCAGATACGAATACAATCCTGGAAATATCTCCGGTGCTACTCAGTTATGACCAAGGGTCATCCCAATCAATAAGCACTCACACTGCCTCGTGCTTAACACCCTTGTAAGAGGAGGATCCTGAGAAACACTAATTATATAAAGGAATTTCACACTCTCACCTGGACAGACACATAAATGTTTCATTCAGTGGCCTTGGATAATTTACTCTCAATGAACTATTCCAAGACCTAAAACCTAGTCTTGTTGGTGTACCCTATAAAAGAAAAGAGTGTAATTCATTTTATTATGCGTTGATTTTAATTGGATTATTAGTCAAAACGGCAAATGGTCATGCAACTAATGATGTTATGACGCAACAAGAAGTAAAATGCACACCTAACAATCAATGCAAATGAACTATGTCAAATGAAAAACGAGGTATTCTACTATGTGAAGTGCAAAATTTTCCTTCAAATGAACATGCAATCATTCCTATATGAAAATCTGACTAATACTCTCCAAGCAAACCTAATGCAAGTACCATGCAAAATGCAAAATGCAATAATGCATAATGATGCAAAAAGCAAATGTTTTTGTATTTTTTGAATTAAAATGAGATAAAAAGAAAAAGTATGACTCTACAACCCCTAGACTCTGCAAGCACTAGTAGACAGTACCCAAGCAAAGCACTAAGGTAAAAGAGACCTAATGCACTAATCCCAAAACAAAAAATAGAAAATGAAATGACAAGAACATTTTCAAAAATTTAAACCAAAAAGCATCTCTGGTCAGAAACAGAGGTGTATACAGACTCCAGAAGTATCCAAGAAGACTCAGTAATCATCCAAAATCAACCAGCAACACTTAATCTTCCCCAAAAAGGAAAAACTCAGGGCATACGTGACTATGTGCAGAAAATATACGTATATATGCGGTTATTCCAGGAAAAACCGTGTGTACACACGACTGTGAAGACAAAACTCGCATACAGGAAGAAAAAGAGATAAAAAAGAAGGTAAATAAACAAGCTGAGAAAAAATTTAATCCTATCAGACACTACTAGGAAAACATGCCCCTAGACCCGACTCAGAAACAAAGAAATCAGAGAAATTCAAGAACATTGAATGCCGATAAAACCCCCAAGGAAATGACTAGGAACTCCCTAGTATGGTCGCCAATTCTGTTACAGAGAAAACTTCCTATGGCTTGGGGTACCACAACAGACAGAGTAACCACAGAAATTAATCCCTTCCCAATATGCAAGAGAAATAAACATCTAACACTAAAATATCTTGAAACATACCTTATTCCGGATGGTTGATGTAGATCCCCGTTGAGATTTTCCAATCTCGATTGTGTTAGCAATTTGCTCTCTCAACAATCAACAAACAAGACAAGCATGCTATATAATGATGTTATACCTACTCTACAATATATAATCAATAACATATAAGCATTTAAAAGTATCCATGGATTCAATATTCATTTAAATACACATTATTGGACAAGAAAAGATATTTCTATTAATATAAATCAGAGATTACAAGAATGACAACCTCTGTCGGCACATCTGCGAACCGGAGAAACTGAGTCCTCCACCTGGGCCTCCACCACTTCAATCCTCCATCTCTCGATAGAAATCTCACAAGAAAAGGCAAGCTTGGTGTTTATGCTAGAAATTGTTCCCAGACTACAAGAGAACAAGCCAACACAATCTCAATAATCTCAATAAAACAAAATAGGGCTTTTAGGGTTTTTCAAGGTTTTTTGGTTAAGTTTGATGGCAAGAGGGAATGCATTCATAAATCCAAATAAACACTAAATCATAAGCATAGAAAGGCTGAGATGCATAACATAATAACCATAATCCAACAGAAAACAACACTAAGATTCACCAACAGATGGCAAGCATTCCAAGTATAA
Organism: Pseudotsuga menziesii; assembly: GCA_001517045.1. Lineage (NCBI taxonomy): Eukaryota > Viridiplantae > Streptophyta > Pinopsida > Pinales > Pinaceae > Pseudotsuga > Pseudotsuga menziesii. The sequence goes on from LPNX010893456.1 coordinate 341,504, forward strand.
AAACTTTAAACAAACAATGAAATTACCAGCTGAGTAACTAAAACAAGTTATAAATGAAGCCAGAGAACAAACTGAAGGGCATATAGATAATATATTTCATAATTATCCTTTCAAATACACATAAGAGTCCTTTACTTAGCTTATAAACAAGTCTGAAGACCTCCTCTTGCCAGCCAAAAAATCGAACCATTTGTCTTCTTTCAGACTTACACTTATACCATTCTCCAAAATTGGTTAAGGAACTGAACCCTAACTGTTTTTTTAGTCTACCCATAGAATAGTTTCATCTAAATAATATTTACAAAAATAAAGTAACTTTCAAACCTAAGTAATAACTGATTATCTTAACAAACTTTACAGATCCTTAGTTGCTTCAGCCAACAAGGAAATTCCTTCTAGGGCTTGAGCTTTTCTTCTTGCCTTCAATTGATCTGCCTCCATATATGTAATCTTCCTTGTGAGCTCTTCATTATGTTGTTGCAGGTCCTGGATGGTTTGCTTCAACATTGTGAATTAACCTTTTATATTCCTCTTCCTTTTCAATGCTTCTCTTGAAACTGCAATCAGCTCCTGATAATGGTTGTTCGCCTCCTCCAAATCCTCTCTGAGTCTTCTATTTTCCATGACCAAGCCATCATTTGTCTCCTGCATGTACTCAACCAGATACTTATATTGTTTTACACTTCTTTGTAAATTTTCTTTTTCTGAAACAAAGGTTTTATTTCCTGTCATGGTTTGCATCTCATTTGGAAGCCATGGAATATTCAATCTCTTATAAATTTATTCATCTTCTGGAAACAATTCTGTATGTGTTTCAGGAAAACCTAGGTGCTCTTCACTATCAGCTTTACATGGAACCTTTTCCTCAACCATCACCTTCTTTTCTGAGTAAGAACTCTTTATTTCACCTTCTTGTTGTTCCTGCAACATCTGACTTTGTACTTCTAGAAATATATCAGATATTTTAGTATCAGTCGGGACAGACTCTCTTTTTTATTCAATTGACCTTTTACCCTTACTGTCATCTTTATCATCATTCAATTTTTTCTCATATGAAGAATCATCTATCACTATTACTCTTTCTTTGTTCAATTTAGGATTCAGCAACTTCTTCATATTCAATCTGAGTTTATTTCTAGGTCTGGTTTTAGGTCTCCACACAGGAGCAATCTCCCCCAACATTTTGAGAGTCTTACCCTGATGGGTAACTGAGACAAACTCAACAAATTTTATTTTCTTTCTTTTTGGTAATGCTACCTCATCACCCTGGCTGTGAAATTCCTTCTCAGTACAAACCCTAGTTGCATTAGTGACAGGGACTTTATCATCATCAAATAGGCATTTCTCATCTTCTGATAAAACTGTGATAGGACTTTGTCTTTGTACTTCGATCTCTTCTTTTTCATCTGAAATTGTCTCTATAGGTACAGCATTTTCAACAGGCTCAGCTTCCTCAATATCTTACTATAAATTCTTGCTCTCATTGTCATTAAGGTGTTGTTTAGATTCAAAGTCTTCTTTTGCATGATCTGAAACTTCCTCTAATTTAACCCTGTCTTCATCCTTGACCTTTACCTTTTGCCGGAGCCTTCTGATCAAAGTCTGCCCTTTATCAGCTTGTCTTCTCTGAGACTGTCCTTCTTGATCATTTTGAAAACCTAACCAGAAAATGAAATACTCCCAAGTCTTTCCCCTACTCTGCAAAACAGTGTTTATGATGAGTTTGATGAGTCCATGATGGAAAATGGACTGCTTAGTATGATTTTGGTGCTCTTTAACTTTGCATGACATCTTTTGCAGACTCTTCAGAAAGAAGAAGGGTAAGTTCATCTTGGACTCATCACTGAGATGCTGAAGAAATCTGAAGTGGTATTTGAAGACAAAGGCATATCTACCCTCATAGGTAATATAACTCTGTAAAACTTTAATGGGCTCTATCCATTCGGGTTTGAAGTTATGAATTGGTACACCTTTACCCCAATCTACAATTACACCAGGAGGTAAGTACTTTTGTGCATTGAAGGTGAATGGAACCTTCTTAAACCATAATTCTCCTTCATTCATGATGCATATTGCCTCAACTACCAACTCCTTAGTCATTTTGAATTGTAAAGTATCAAAAGAAACAATGTCTTTATTATAGCACTGAGCAAATTCATGAGACGCCTCTGCATGATATCCATCAATCTTTTTGAAAAATGTCAACCATCCTGCATTTGAAAATAAGTTTGAACATTCTGGAAAATTGTCTACCCAGCTTAGGTTAGTGGGCTCATCTCTATTTGTTTTTCCTCTTTTCTTCATTTTCACTATGGTTTAACAGTACCTATCGATATCCCACAATCTAACTAGCTTCAAATCATAACAATCTGTCCTAACACACAGTTCAGAAGTCTTTTGTGCCAAATTACAACAGTCTGACCCAATCACAGTTCAGGGAATTCCAACAAGTTTTGCTTTGAATTTTACTGTTTTAAATGATGAATACTTCAAATATATTTGTTAATAATTCATCATTCACAGTGTATTAGGTGAAAAACTCATATTCCTCCTTTGAATTTTATCATTAAGGATTTTATCAGAAAAGCCCCAATTTAAGAAAACCCTAGCAATGACACGCGGGCTACCTATTTAGAAGACCAATATGAGCACTAGAATGCAATCACTTCAATGGTTAAGTGTCAAATTTCATGTTCCACCTGTCTCTAACTGTCCAGACCACTTCAAATAGTCGCTACTGAAAAAGCCTTAATTCCACATTCAGTTGAAAAATCCTGATTTCTCAGCAGTGTCTTCTCACCACGACCTTCAATATCCTTCGTGTCCTTCAGATAAGGAACATACTCTCGAAAAACTCTGTCTCATTCTACTCGTTGTCATCATTCACCCTGCTCTACATGCAATCTCCACGATCTAGCTCTTATGATGATCATCCACCTGTTTCAATGATAAAACTATGCAGGACATGTATCAAATGCATCAAATGATATGATTAACACCTCGAAGATAAGACACTCGAAAAATCGGACTGAAAAAATGATGATTTTGGCATTTGCGACTTTCTTGTAGCGCTCTAGTGTATCAATTTTGCTCTTGCGCTACAATAAAGTCCAATCAAATAATTTTGCATCATTAGGACACTAATTAGGATTAAAACTTGGTTTATGTGTTCAATCTTGACCTTAGTGTCATTTATAAAACTTATTTAATCCATATATGCCTTGTAAAACCCTTCAATAATGAAATAAAAGAAAAATTTATAAAAGTAGGCTTAAAAAATCAAAATCATGAAAATTAAAAGTTTGAACTCAAAATTATCTTTATAAACAAAAATTCCTAGAAGCAAAAATACTAGCAAGGTTCAAAAACATAAATAAAAGAATAAAACTAAGGAAGACAAAATCATGACCTAACATCTGGCTCCTGCTGCGGGATGAAGTCCTCCTTGTGAGGCTTCAAGAACCTGTAGACCAGTGCCTTCTTTACTGCTACCTACTAATCTGCGAAATTTCCATTGGGTTATGGAGTCCTTATTATGTTTTACTGACACCGGTATATACAATGAAAACTAAAATTCACCTCAAAAACTGTAGAAATGCTTGAGGAATCGTCCATTAACTAGACTTGACAATTCCTCACCCTCCAAATTCTATAGAACAAAAGTGTTGTTTTCCAAAAACTTAGATACTAGGAAAGGGCCAAACCAGAGGTTATCAAATTTACCATGTTTCCCTTTTTGCTCTTTCCTAGCATCCCATTTTAGAACCATATCTCCTATTGAGAAAGTATTATCTTTGTTTTTCCTGTCAAATCTTTCTTTTATCTTCAATCTGTATAGCTGTGCCTTTTCTTCCACTTTTTCTCTATTCTGCTGCAACTCTATCATTGCATAAATCCTTCTCTGCATATCATTAGGTTCTTCCTGACAATCCTGAAAAAACTTCATCACTGGGATACCCAATTGAATAGGAAAAACTGCATCTGTACCATACACTAATTGGAAAGGAGAAATTCCAATTACTTGCTTGACTATTATTCTATCAGCCCATAATGCATTTTTCAGCATAGAATCCCATGATCTCTTATTATGCTTCAGCAATTTTCTGATACTCTGAATGATATTTTTATTGGAGGACTCAGCTAAACCATTACCTTGAGGATAGTAAAGGGTTGAATGTTTCAATAAGATGCCATTCTTTTCACAAAATTCTCCCATTTCCTTAGACTTAAAAGCCTTTGCATTGTCTGTTACTATTCTATGAGGACACCCAAACCTACTGAGAATATTTTCTTCAATAAATTCCATAATCACCTTATCTGTGGCGTTCCTTGTGGGTATAGCTTCCACCCATTTGGTAAAGAAATCTGTTGCAATCAAAATCCACTTGACCTGTCCTGAGGAATATGGATTTATCTCTCCTATAAATTCCAGACCCCACTGCTGAAAAGGGGCACTTACTACAATTGGTTTTAAAGGTAATGACAACAATTTTTGTTTACCAGCAAATTTCTGACAAGGGATGCATGCTCTTACCTGTTGATATACATCTGTAAATGAAGAGGGCCAATAGTATCCAACTCTTAATATTTTGTATGTTGTTGCCTTCCAATACTTGTGACCTCCACAAGCACCCTCATGAGATTCAGAAATCACTCCTCCAATTTCAGGTTTATCTAATCATCTGAATAGAATACCCCATGGATCCTTCCAAAATAGCTGTTGTTATACCAAACAGTACTTAGTAGTTCTTAGCTTCAAAGACCTAGCATCTTTTTTATCTAAGTGTTTAGGACATTGCAAATACAACAGAAAATATACAATGTCTACATACCATGTGGATGCTGAATAGAAATCCATAATCTTCTCTTTCTCCAGCTCTGCTTGATTTTCTTTCTGAGCTGGCTCCTCTACCATCAAATGCAATCCTAGAGCTTGGAAATTTGATTCAGCCAACAGCTTAGCTAAACCTTGTCCCTTTACTAGTTTGGTAGGTCTGATATCTACATCATACTCCATGATTTTAGCAATCCACTTACCTCTTTTTCCCTCACTATCAGGCTGTGTCAAAACATCTTTTATAGTAGCATTAGGCACATATGAAATAACTTTGGAATGAAAAACATAGATTCTGAAGAATTTCAAAGCTTTTACCAAAGAGTAAGCCTGTTTTTCCAAGATGTTGTATTTTAATTCAAAATCTCTGAGAGTTTTGCTGAAGAATGCAATAGATTGTTCAAGACCATCCTTATTCTTTTGTAACAAAACAGCAGCCACTGTATCTTCAGATGCAAAGGAAAAGGTTAGAAATTCCTTGGTAAAATCTGGACTTACTAATACTGGAGCTTCGGTAAGAGCCATCTTAATTTTTTCAAATGATTTCTTTGCTTCAGTGGTCCACTTGACTTCTTGATCCTTATTTAGCATGGCTGTAATCTGTTTTATAGTCTCAGCAAAATTTTGTATAAACCAACGCAGAAAGTTGATTTTACCAATGAAAGATTGGACATATTTTTTACTCCTTGGCAAACTTATCTTCATTATTGCTTTCACCCTTTCTGGGTCAATCCTTATACCATCAGCTGAAACTAAATGACCCAATAATTTTTTTTCCTGTACAGCAAAGTGTGACTTCTTTGGATTCAAGGATAAACCAAATTTTCTACATTTTAGGAAAGTTTGTTTTAAATGTTTTAGATGTTCATCATCTAATTGTGAAAATACAGTAATATCATCTAAGTAAATTACCACAAACTTGTCCTTTTCCCCAACAAAGGCTATATCCATAGCTCCTTGAAAAGTTGCTCCAGCATTCATCAAACCAAAAGGCATCTTATCATACATGAAAATTCCCCATGGAGTAGTAAAAGTTCTTTTTTCTTTATCATCAGGATGCATAGAAATTTGATTGTATCCTGAAAAGCCATCAACCATAGAAATCCTTTGCGCCCCAACAACCTTCTGCAATATTTGCTCAATTTTAGGCAGAGGATAATTATCCTTTAGTGAAGATCTATTCAATTTTCTAAAGTCAACACATAGTCCGATTTCTCCATTCTCTTTCCTGACAGGAACTAGATTAGCAACCCATGAAAAGTACCTGAGAGGAACAATGATCTTGGCATCTAATAACTTCTTAACTTCTTTTTCAATAACAGGAAACAAGGCTGGATTAATCCTCCTCAATTTCTGTCGAAAGGGTTTAACATTCGGTTGTAAAGGTACTTTATGTTGTATAATCCCAGTATCATATGTTCTCAATTCTTCATAAGGCCATGCAAAGACATCAACATGTTCCTTTAACAACTTAATGTACCTATTTCTCTGTTCTGCTATGAGTGCTTTTGAAATCTTCACCATTCTTGGATGTTCTGTAGTACCAATGTTACAATCCACTACATTCTCTTTTGAAGACTGTACAACAGGTTTTAGAGGTGTATCATCTTTTGAACATATCCTTTCTAAAGGTACCAAGCCTTTTGAGATGAAATTACCTTTTAGTTCAATAATCTTGTGGCCAGCAATTTCATTTTCGGCAATCTCTTCAACATCTTCATCCTCATCATCTTCTTCTTGATCAATCAGGGAATTAGAAAACTCATCTGTAAGCTCCAAAAATATTTTAATTTCAATGTCATCTTCAAACACTCTCCACTGCTTTACATTATTAGGTACAGAAGGTCTGTACCTAACCTCAATGGGATATTTCAACTATGTGGTTTTGGGAATTCTAAAATGTGTAGCTGCTAAGGCCAATGAATCAGCAGTCTGATTATGATCCCTTGGAATATAGGTAATGTTAAAAGCTACAAAATAATTGTCAATCATATCCCATACCTCATTTTGGTATTCTTTCAGCAAATCCTGTTTCACTTGATAGTTGTTCCTCACCTGCTGAACAACCAACTCAGAGTCGCCATATGCAGAAATATGCTGAATGCCTAAATCTTTAGCAGCCTTCAAACCTAACAGCAAAGTTTCATATTTAGCAATATTATTTGTAGTAATAAATTCTAATTTATACATCATCTTTACTGTTTCACCACCAGAGGATATGAGAAGAACCCCTGCTCCAACACCTTCTTTACAAGATGATCCATCAAAGTATAATTGCCAAATCTCATCTTCTTGTTCCTTACTGCATTTAACTGGTTGTTCCTTTTCAACCTGTAACAAACCATCAGTATTATCATCATCACTAAAATGTAACATGCAAGTACCCAAATCTTTATCAACAGCATACAAAGGATGGTTTGTAGGGTTCTTGTCATCTGTCACAATATAGGCAAATTGAAGCTCTCTGTACAGCCTTATGTTTTCTCATCCAAACACAGGAATAGTAGCATATGTTAAATCCATTTGTAAAGTTCCACCAACTTTCTTTTCCCAAGACCTAGAGAGAAGTAATCCAAATTTAGGTGTAATATCTACTACTACCACATCCATGATCACACTTTTCATTGGTAACTGAGCCAAACTAACAACCATATATTTAATCACACCCAAACACTTTACAGCTCGTAAATCAAAAGCATACAGATCATGGTAGGTTTTTGTTATACTCAGACTTAAAACCTCCATGGCAGCCTTTGGCATTAGGTTATGTGATGCTCCTGAATTTAAAAGATAGTTATGTATCATTTTTTCATGGATAGTCAGTGTAATGTAAAATGGAGGTGAAACACCTACTTCATTCTCAGTTTTTTCAGCCAAAGTTGATCCAATAAAGATCTTAGGATTTTCTTCTTGTAGATTCATTGTATCAGAGAGAGGTTGACTGTTTGTTGAACCAATCATTTTAAGAACTAATTATTTGTAAGAAGGATTTTTCATTAATTCAGTAAAAGGCATAGAAATATTTATTTTGCCTAATTCATTTTCCAGATTAAAATTCTGCACAGTTTTATTTACCTCTTCAACCTCCATACTCTTCTTTTGCTTGTCCTAAATTTGTTTTTTCTCTGACACAGGATCAGATTGTTGTTTAGTAGGCACAACTACCTTCTTCTTTGGGTTTTGTACTACTTGTTTTGGGCCTGACCTCAAATTAAAAGTCTTCTTTGGTTCATTCTGATAGACATCAGTAGTTACAGCAGTCATTTTCAGATTTAAATCATCTTTTGTTTTAAACATATCAGCATCATAGTATTCTGCATTTAAAAATTCTTCTTCAGTGACAAAACCCTCAGTCAACTATTCTCCAAAATAGTTCATATCTTGATCTGTGTCTTCAAATAACACTTCCTCTTCAATCTCTTCTTCATCAACAACATTGTTCTGAAGAGGGGGGGGGTACCCTTTGATCCTCAGTCTCTCTCCTTTCTTGCTGTATATCATTATTTCTTCATTCTCTAGGTATGAAGTGAGGAGCAAACTGTCTTTTGAATTGGTTTTGATTGTTAGGGTTTCTTTCACCATCTAGGATAGGTTTGTTTGAATTCCTTTCTAGTTCTAACTTGTTTAATTTTTCAATCAAGATCTTCACTATCTTGGCCATCTCATCAATTTTACCTTTTGCAGAATGGGATGTTGAAACGCCTGGAGCTGCTTCCTTCTTACCTTTCCTAGCATACATCTATTGAGTTGTTTCCTTCTTCAATCTAATGGAAGCTAATATACTAGACTCCACCTCTAATGCTACATCTTGCATGTTTAGTAAAGAAACAAGTCTTCTTTCTCTTAGTAATAAGGAAAATTCATGGTCAAAAGCGTTTGCATATGTGAGTTTTGCAGATGTTTCTGAAGGTTTTATCTCTGTAGGAATTATGCCATACATTTTATTGAATCTCTTCGAAATATCTGCAATGGTTTCATCCTTCTTTCTCCTAAGGGCTCCAAACTCAGTTATATAATAAGTATGATCTTTGGTGTCACCCCATTGTCTCATGAAGAGGTCCTAAAGCTCTTCTATGATGGTGATAGAATTTACAGGAAACTCCCTAAACCATTTTCTGACATCTCCATCAAGGCTCTGCACAAACATCCTCATCCATACATCCTTAGCTTCAATATTATGGTTATCAGCATAACTGAGAAAGGATTCCCAGTGTTCCTCAGCTATAGTTTCACCCTGTCCATTAAACCTAGGCAGGTATTTATGATAATCACCTCCAGGAAGTGCATTCAAAGGTTGAGGCAAAACTAAGGGTGCATACCTAGCTACAACCATTCAGTCCATCATATCTACTGGCTGATTTTGGGCTACCATTTTAAGGTTGACTGACTTTAGTGATGGAGAGATTTGACTGGAACTTGGCTGAAAAGGGGTTTTACCAAATTTCAGATGAAATAGAGGAATTTTACCAAGAGAAACTATTTTTTCCTTTTTGAAGGATTGAGGATCAGTAAAAACTTGAAAGTTACTGACAGGAATTATAGGCTTCAACCAAGGTGAAGTTTCTTCTTCTTTTTTCAAAACAGATAAAGGTGATGACCTGTCCAACTGATCAGGGTTATATAGGGCTGGTGGTGACTAAGACCTTCTAATATTCCTTGTTGTTTTTAGTATCTGTTCTGTGTTTGAAACACCCAACTACAAAGGTGAAATAGGTATGTTTCTTGTTCCAATTCCCCTAGTAGCCACTGTGACAAATTGGTGAAAGGTAGTCTTTAAGATTTGCTGGTTTAAGTTCACCTCTTAAAACCAGTGAAATGATAAGTATCCCAGGGAAAAATTTGTTTTCAACTTCGTCCCCGACAACAGTGCCAAAGATGTTTATGCCAGAAATTGTTCCCAGACTGCAAGAGAACAAGCCAACACAATCTCAATAATCTCAATAAAACAAAATAGGGTTTTTAGGTTTTTTCAAGGTTTTTTGGTTGAGAAGTTTGATGACAAGAGGGAATGCATTCATAAATCCAAATAAACATTAAATCATAAGCATAGAAAGGATGAGATGCATAACATAATAACCATAATCCAACAAAAAACAACACTGAGATTCACCCACAGATGGCAAGCATTCCAAGTATAAAAACTTTAAACAAACAATGAAATTACCAGCTGAGTAACTAAAACAAGTTATAAATGAAGCTAGAGAACAAACTGAAGGGAATATAGATCATATATTTCATAATCAGTCTTTCAAATACACATAAGAGTCTTTTACTTAGCTTATAAACAAGTCAGAAGACCTCCTCTTGCCAACCAAAAAATCGAACCATTTGTCTTCTTTCATACTTACACTTATACCATTCTCCAAAATTGGTTAAGGAACTGAACCCTAACTATTTTTTTAGTCTACCCATTGAATAGTTTCATCTAAATAATATTTACAAAAATAAAGTAACTTTCAAACCTAACTAATAATTGATTATCTTAACAAACTTTACAGATCCTTAGTTGCTTCAGCTAACAAGGCAATCCCTTCCAGGGCTTGAGCTTTTCTTCTTGCATTCACTTGATCTGCCTCCATATCTGCAATCTTCCTTGTGAGCTCTTCATTATGTTGTTGCAGGTCCTGGATGGTTTGCTTCAACATTGTGAATTGACCTTCTGTATTCCTCTTCCTTTTCAATGCTTCTCTTGAAACTGCAATCAGCTCCTGATAATGGTTGTTCACCTCCTCCAAATCCTCTATGATTCTTCTGTTTTCCATTACCAAGCCATCATTTGTTTGCTGCATGTACTCAACCTAATACTTATATTGTTTTACACTTCTTTGTAAATTCTCTTTTTCTGAATCAAAGGTTTTATTTCCTGTCATGGTTTGCATCTCATTTGGAAACCATGGAATATTCAATCTCTTATAAATTTCTTCATCTTCTGGCAATAATTTTGTAGGTGTTTCAGGAAAACCTAGGTGTTCTTCACTATCAACTTTACTTGGAACGTTTTCCTCAACCATCACCTTCTTTTCTGAGTAAGAACTCTTTATTTCACCTTCTTGTTGTTCCTGCAACATCTGACTTCGTACTTCTAGAAATATATCAGATATTTTAGTATCAGTCAGGACAGACTCTCTTTTTTATTCAATTGACCTTTTACCCTTACTGTCATCTTTATCATCATTCAATTTTTCCTCAGATGAAGAATTATCTATCATTGTTACTCTTTCTTTATTCAATTTAGGATTCCGTAACTTCTTCATATTCAGTCTGAGTTTATTTCTAGGTCTGGTTTTAGGTCTCCACACAGGAGCAATCTCCCCCAACATATTGAGAGTCTTACCCTAATGGGTAACTGAGGCAAACTCAACAACTTTTATTTTCTTTCTTTTTGGTAATTCTACCTCATCACCCTGGCTATGAAATTCCTTCTTAGTACAAACCCTAGTTGCATTAGTGACAGGGACTTTATCATCATCAAATAGGCATTTCTCATCTTCTGATAAAACTATGATAGGACTTTGTCTTTGTACTTCGATCTCTTCTTCCACATTTGAAATTGTCTCTGTAGGTACAGCATTTTCAACAGGCTCAGCTTCCTTAATATTTGACTGTAAATTCTTGCTCTCATTGTCATTAAGGTGTTGTTTAGATTCAAAGTCTTCATTTGCATGATCTGAAACTTCCTCTAATTTAACCCTGTCTTTATCCTTGACCTTTACCTTTTCCCTGAGCTTTCTGATCAAAGTCTTCCCTTTATCAGCTTGTCTTCTGTGAGACTGTCCTTCTTGATCATTTTGAAAACCCGACCAGAAAATGAAATACTCCCAAGTCTTTCCCCTACTCTGCAAAACAGTGTTTATGATGAGTTTGATGATTCCATGATGGAAAATGGACTGCTTAGTATGATTTTGGTGCTCCTTAACTCTGCATGACATCTTTTGCAGACTCTTCAAAAATAAGAAGGGTAAGTTCATCTTGGACTCATCACTAAGATGCTGAAGAAATCTGAAGTGGTATTTGAAAACAAAAGCATATCTACCCTCACAGGTAATATAACTCTGTAAAACTTTAATGGGCTCTATCCATTCAGGTTTGAAGTTATGAATTGGTACACCTTTACCCCAATCTGCAATTACACCAGGAAGTAAGTACTTTTGTGTATTGAAGGTGAATGGAACCTTCTTAAACCATAATTCTCCCTCGTTCAAGATGCCTATTGCCTCAGCTACCAACTCCTTAGTCATTTTGAATTGTAAAGTATCAAAAGACACAATGTCTTTATCGTAGCACTGAGAAAATTTATGAGACACCTCTGCATGATATCCATCAATCTTTTTGAAAAATGTCAATTGTCCTGCATTTGAAAATAACTCTACACATTCTGGAAAATTGTCTACCCAGCTTAGGTCACTGGGCTCAGCTCTATTTGTTTTTCCACTTTTCTTCATATTCACTATGGTTTAACAACACCTGTCGATATCTCACAATCTAAATTTCTTCAAATCATAACAGTCTGTCCTAACACACAGTTCAGAAGTCTTTTGTGCCAAATTACAACAGTCTAACCCAATCACAGTTCAGGGAATTCCAACAAGTTCTGCTTTGAATTTTACTATTTTAAATGATGAATACTTCGAATATATTTGTTAATAATTCATCATTCACAGTGTATTAGGTGAAAAACTCATATTCCTCCTTCGAATTTTATCATTAAGGATTTTATTAGAAAAGCCCCAATTTAAGCAAACCCTAGCAATGACACGCGGGCTACCTGTTTAGAAGACCAATATGAGCGCTAGAATGCAATCACTTCAATGGTTAAGTGTCAAATTTCATGTTCCACCTGTCTCTAACTGTCCAGACCACTTCAAACAGTCATTATTTAAAAATCCCTAATTCCTCATTCAGTTGAAAAATCCCAATTTCTCAGCATTGTCTTCTCACCACGACCTTCAATATCCTTCGTGTCCTTCAAATAAGGAACAAACTCCCGAAAAACTCTGTCTCATTCTACTCGCTGTCATCATTCACCCTGCTCTGCATGCAATCGCCACAATCTACCTCTTATGATGATCATCAACCTGTTTCAATGATAAAACTATGTAGGACACATATCAAATGCATCAAATGATGTGATTAACACCTCGGAGATAAGACACCCAAAAAATCAGACTGAAAAAATGATGATTTTGGCATTCGCGACTTTCTTGTAGCGCTCTAGTGTATCAATTTTGCTCTTGTGCTACAAGAAAGTCCAATCAAATAATTTCACATCATTAGGCCACTAATTAGGATTAAAACTTGGTTGATGTGTTCAATCTCGACCTTAGTGTCATTTATAAAACTTATTTAATCCATATATGCCTTGTAAAACCCTTCATGAAATCAAAGCAAAATTTATAAAAGCACGCTTAGAAAATCAAAATCATGAAAATTAAAAGTTTGAACTCAAAATCATATTTATAAATAAAATTTCCTAGAAGCAAAAATACTAGCAAGGTTCAAAAACATAAATAAAAGCATAAAACTAAGGAAGACAAAATCATGACCTAACACTTGGGAAGAACACCCAGTTCTCCAAGGGACAAAGGGATGCAGACTCAAGTATGATCAAGATACAGCAACAATGGACTATAGTTTTCTTTCTTTAGTGCTTCAATGGGTTATTCGAAAGTCGAATCCAAGCAATCTCAAGGCATACGGAAGGCCAAGAGACAAGTGAGTCGGCTCCTCATCAAGGAAAACTCCAAAACTATTTGGCCTTTTGCACACATCCCGATGTACGCAGGTTTAAGGTCATATCCGTGTATATACATGAGAATGGGTTTAAAAGTCACGTATAGAAAATAATGCATGTTTTTAGGGATAATCTTGGAAACATCAAAGGTACAAAAATGGTCCATGGGGTCCAAAGAGTCTACAGAGGGATGGGGAAGGCCATAAATGTGTGATCCACCATATGTGGTAAAATCAGCTGTAACATGAGGGATTTTAGGAATTTCATATAAAGAGATATTAGCTTTGACTATTTTCAAATCCTTGGCCAAATTGTAATCTGCTTCAGGAATGACAGTATCCTTTTTCGAGAGAGTTTTACCTTTATTGGGAAGTGGTGTTGAAGGTGGTCGTTCTTGAGAGGGTTTCCCTTTGGTCCTAGTGTTATGAGGATGTTGAAGATTAAAGACTATCTCAGGTTATTATTCTTCCTAAGAAAAAAAAACTTACAACACTGATCTATTGGTCTTCTTATTGTTGTTCCTGTGGTGGTTGTGATTCTTGGTTCGCTCGATCATCAGAGGGTTCAGGGGCATCCTGTGTTCCCATGGCCAGAGATTTTAAAATAGAGTAAATTTCTTCCGAGGTGAATCCTTCACTAGGATTGGGAGGTGGTGGATTTTTGGGAGGTTTATTAGGTCTCCTCAAAGGTGGCCTTGCAAACCCCCTTGTTATTGGTTTGATTTTCATTACTATTTTTCTTTAAATCAACCATCTCATTTGACATTTTTTGGAGAAAATCATTTATGTCAGTAATGTTGAAAGGATCTGGGTTTGTAGCAGTGGTTTTGGGAAGGTTTTCAATTTTCTTGCGGGAGGTGGATGCCTGCTCATCTAGTGTGTCAGGATTTTCTTTAAGGAAAAACATGTCCTTCTCTACTTAGATGGATTCAGTGAAAGCCTCCTGTAGGATTCCCTTACGAGCCCTTTTTACCCACATAGCTATTTGAGTTGGAAGTCCGTTGATGTAATATGCTACCAACAATTCTTAAATAGGGAGAACGTTGGTGGTAATTCGGTTTTTTAGATACCAAAACCTCTGGTTGAAGTCCTTTACCCTTTCGTTTCCTTTGTTTTTCATAGAGGAAATATCTATAACCAAATCTTTTTGGGTCTTGTCGTCCCCAAATTTTTGAGTAAAGAGTGTTGTGAATTCATCCCACTATGGGTTAGATCCAGCTTCCAAAGAAAAATACCATGTGGAAGCTCTAGCTTCAAAAGTATAAGGAAATAACCTGCAAACTACATCTTTATGTATCACATTTCTGAGCCTAATTGCCTGCATAAATGTTTTAATGTCATCTTCTATAGGGATATTATCATCAGGTTTATACTTTGGAAGCCATTTTTCGGGATTCTTTGGTAATCTATGGTGATCACCCAGGACAGATACGGCATCTTGATCTAACCAAGGTCTATTGGGTCATTTGTCGGCCATTGGGATGTCTTTGTCTGATGAACTGGAATATTTTGAATCTTATGATTCGTCCGAGGATGGTGTCAAAACCCCAAAATTTCTGAAAAATTTAAAAATTTTAAAACACATATAATTTCAATAAATGCAGTCACTAATTGTTGATTAGATAAATGTTATCAAAGATTTATTATTTGTTGTTTTCATTTAGCAATAAATAGTTCTTTTCAGTTTACTGATTTTGTTCTTTTTGCGACCATAAGGTGAGATTGTCAATGCAAAAACTGGGCTTACTTAGCTTTCGAGCTAATGCAGAGGTTTTTCTTGTCTTACAGACTACAGGTAAGAAGCTTTGGGCATTGCTTGAAGTAAATTTTTAAAGCATTTGATTATAGAATCTGTCGCATCAGTGAACTCAGTAAAGAAATAAATACTAAACAAAAATTCAAGTGTTCAAGGTATAATTATTTCACTGCTTCTATTCTTTTAATTCTTAAGGAAAAAGATAATGGTTTAGCAGTAATGGTTGCAACTATTTTCTTTCCGGTTACTGAATACTATAGTCCTCAAAAGCTTCAGAATTGTTTCACGTCTACCATGATTGTCAATTGTAAGATAAAATACTTTAAATAATTCTTACATGTAGAAAAGTAAGATCAAGGTCTAAATTTAGTTGTCCATCTTACTAAACTATACCATGTCTGAAAAATAATACCACCCAGTTCTAAAGAGCTTATGTATCAAATTCTTATTTTTCATTTCTCTCGACTTTAAAGAAATTACAATTTCATTGCATACTACAGTCAAATAAACGAAGCTAGTATTAAAGGTTTTAAATTCCTCTATACTATAATTAATTGGGAGTAATGATCTATTTAAAGTCAGTAATAATATTCCAATCTCAAGAAAACTTTTAAGCTTTTAGAGACCTACATACTTTCATACGACCTGCTAGTTCCATACTAAAATCATTCAAGGTAAGTGACTACCACAATTANAATAATATTCAAATCTCAAGAAAACTTTTAAGCTTTTAGAGACCTACATACTTTCATACGACCTGCTAGTTCCATACTAAAATCATTCAAGGTAAGTGACTACCACAATTATAGATTTACTTATCATGGTTAGCTTATGAAATTGAAGAATTTATTTTCATAACTTAATAGTATCTTAGCTTGATTATGATCATATTGGCTTAATAAACATGGGCAAAACTACAAACAACTGAGTCATAGTATAAATTTTGTTACTTAACAAGTCTATGGGTTATCTTTAAATTACATTCTAT
>LPNX010893456.1:364234-399353 GCA_001517045.1 Pseudotsuga menziesii
ACTACGTTCATGATGAACTTAGCGAAACTTTGGATATGTCAAAATGATTGAAATCATTTTGGAAACGCTGGAAAAATTAGAACTATACGAAACTACCCACATCGTGTAAAATAATTTACGTGGTACGTGGCCATTCCTGAACCATGCATTGGACAGTTAAAAGGGCCGAAGTCCAACCCTACACGCCATTCTCCCGTCGCCTTCGGGCATTCCTCGTTCTGTTGCAAATGCTTTGTGGTAACCTCCCAATACGGTTGTTTCTCCGTAAATGTTCGTCCACCATTTATAAAGAGGAGTTTTTGTAACACTGTCCTGTGCTTTACAAGGGTTATTGATGAAGTTCTTAGGGTTTTCTCCCTCGCCGTTTCTATAACCAAACCCTTGACTGTAAACGCCTTCCTCCTTTGTGAGTACTGATGTATTGTTCCTTGGACAGTACTTGGGTGTATGTTGTGTTGTTAACCCTATTCTCCCTTCTGCAAACGGCTTCCTACTCTCGTTCGTGGTGGATACACAGTTCGGTGGTGGTCGTGCTTTACCAAAAATATTGGGTAAGAGGACTGTCAGTCCTTCTTCTGTTCTTTGAATTGTTTTTAGAATAAATAAGGTTAGTTCTAACAGATTTTAATATGAACTCTTCTTATTACAGGGCGAACCCTACCGCTACACAGCAGTGCAAGATTGCGACATCAGTTCAGGTTTACGGGTAAGCCTGGTTTTTAACCATTGTTGTTCCTCTTTACTTGGTCCATCTAGAACAAACTGGGTTGTGCTGTCATGAACTGTCGCCTTTAGGGTTTTTGTTTACTTGTTACTTCGTATTTTGGATTATTCTTACAGTTATAAGAGGCCCTTGAGCTGCATGCAGGCGCTCTAGCTCTGGCCGTCATTGTATATTAAAACTGTTTTTGAAAACTTTGTACAAGCCATGGCTTCAGTAGTCTTTCACTTAGCTTTTACTGTGTAAAATACCAAGGTTGAAAGACAACTTGGAATACGGGCTTGAAAACCCTCGATTCCATACTTCTGTTGATGTTTTTATACTTACAGGGTTTTTAAACCCTAACTTAATATATAAGTTGTTAAACAGCCATTTTTGTTATCTGGTGCTTACGATGTCTTACTGCAATTTATTTATTTCTCTGCTTACTTGCATTATAATAATAATACTCTGTGAGCGCGGCCGTAAAAGAAATATTTATATGATCTTGGAAAATTATCCTAGGTTAATAATATATCTGTAAATTATTTTAGTTAATTTTGTATTAATAGATCGACTTGATAGGACGAGCAGACTGTAGCTCTATTTGTTTGATTTATAATTATGGTGAAGTACTTTAAGTAACTAACAGTTACTCCCTTTTTAAGTACAGAAATTATAGGTAATCTAGTAATACTAAAATTGACTAGATTACCCATTATTACTGTTCTTGTACTTAGTATTTTAACTTGCATAATTTGTCTATATAGTACATAAAATAGACAGAATATTGTTGTTCTTGTACTCATAGATACTTAGTTATTTTTATTTGGGAGTGTTGGTATGGTTATTATATAACTATTATCCTGCAACTTATAATAAATTTGTGTTTTATTACAGTAAGTAAGGTATCTGTTATGAACAGCCCTTTTGTATAAATTCCATTCCATTTACTGGTGATATTATAATATAATACATTGTTTTCATTTAATAATAATCTATAAAGCTGTGCTATAATTGTTATAATTATCAACTGTATTTTTTATTAGTTATAAACACAAGATAAATTATTATTTATCTATTGTGTTCTTACATATTCTTTATTCTATAATATTTCTTTTAAAAATAGCCCATTAACAATTATAAAATTTATTTATAAAAGAACTTAGTCTGTTTACTGCACAGTTTAGTATTTTACCCAGTTAATATTTTAAGAATTATAAACTACAGTTATATATTTTGTTTATAAATAACTAGAGAAAACAAAATTTAAGTGAATAACCTATGTACATTTATATATGTTCTTTTGTAAGAGAATCTTGCTAAGAACTGAAGTACCTGTAGAATGAATTCGAAATCTAGCTATTCTGTCTTTCCATTTAATTCTTAGATAAAACAGTCATTAAGATTGAAAGAAAATAAACTGTAAATCTATGAAGCACTTTAGGTTACTGAAAGTAACTAAATAACAAGAATTGTACAGAAAAATACTACTCCCAATACCAAGATAATTCCTTTGCAAATAACATAGTGATACTACTCTATAATTTTACTATCATCCTATTCTATATTATCATCATATCATCCTTCTATAATTCTATCCCTGTGCTGGAGTACGGTCTGGTGAAACCAGATGTGGAAAAACACAGTGGGTCTTTATTTTTCATCAACAGATTCAATTGCTGATAAACTGAAACATTTACATTACTAAACTAGCTAACTCTTCTGTCATATAATATAAGCATAACATTCATCCATTCACACTCATTAAAACAAAAATAGTTAAGTGACAGAACATGTTTGATCTAGGACAACAACAGCAATGGGAGGCCGTTGCTCCCTACCAACTCCTGGAGAGCGCTCAAACAGCGACTCCTCAGGACCCTCGAGCTTGCTCTGGCCTCCCTGGATGGAACTAGGTGCAGCAAAGTCAATTACCAGTCTTCAAACTCAGCTTTAATCCAGAACTTATCAGTAAATTTTCCCAGCTAAAAAGCTGTAATAACCAAGTTACTGCAGCATCCCTCTCAGAACAACTTCCTTACTGTTTTTCCCCCTTTCCTTAATGATTTTCCTGAATAACATTCACCTGAATGAATTCTCTCTGGAAAAAATCTGAGCAGCCTCAGCTCTCTTCATTGAGTACTTTTAAAAGATTGCCTAGGTCTTTTTGGGTTAGTTGTCATTTAATGAGCCACCTGCTCTGATCCCACTTTCTTGGGGGATCATGACCCCAAATATAGGGAAGTTGCCACCTGCAACTTAGGAAGTGTTTGAGGATGCTGCCACTTGTCTTTTCCCCTCCACCTAGTTCCATCCACCAGTTTGACCAGTAACCTCTTTTTAACAGCTCTCCCATGCTGTTGTCTCCACAATTTATTTATTAATAATAAAATATGCTGAATTACATTCCACTTCTGTTGACTCTGCTGAGTCATCAGTTCCTACTTAGCATTAATTTAACATAATGTCTCAGGAATATAATAAAAACAATTAACATTATTTTACAAAATAGGGGTATGTGACAGATGGAGAAGAAGAGGGAGAAGGTGGGGGTCCACCTGTTAACGATGTTATGTTGAGGAGTGCTTTGTTCTTGAAATAATGAGTCAAGATTTAATCCAAAGGTCGATGGAGAACTAGAAGGATTGTTACGTTTTTCAGTGTTTTGGTCACCTGAATTGTGGTTATCTTGACTATTGGTCTAGGGATCGTCAATCTGGAGATGTCAATTTTCCATTAGTGCAATATCCCGATCCTCAGTGAACCTCTATCGTAACCTAGAAACGCTATCGAAATTACCTTTTAGAAATTATTCGACTGTAATGGGCCCCCTAGTGGGTGATACAATGACGAACCTACTCCTTTAAGTTCTTTGCTCATTAACAGGAGTAGCAAGGATGGTGTATGAATCTTGCACCAATTGTTCAATGGATGAAAACTCCTATGTGTGACTATGGGTGACAATTGGTTCTCTTACTGGAGGAGGTTTTTCAGTATTTTTTTAGGCATTTTTTGCATCTGTCCCTCTTTCTAGCGCCATTTGTTGACACCTCAGATGAGTAGGTTGTTGGAATGGGTTCCAAGGCTCACAACATAGGGGGAAAACCCAGCCTGAAAGGATTCAAAATGTCCTATGCAAGGACAGTTCTATCCCCAGCCTATTTGGAACAGTAATCTCCCACGGATACAAAGGTCTCCGCCGGAACTTATAGTTTTGATCCTAAAAGGATATGTTTCCCAATGAAGGAAAACATAATGTCTTAGATGTTGAAAGAAAAAGAATCTACCTAAGAAGGAAATCTAATCTAAGTCAGTCCTACTCTAAGAAGGTATCTTGTTTGTATGCAGTTTAACTTAAGGTGAAAATAGATAATCTTTTTATCAATTCAACATAAATGTAAAAGAGATTAATTAATCATCAATTTAAATTATGACCAACCAATTAAAATTGACTAACAGTAAATTAAATGTTTAGTACATTCAAGTTCAACCTGTAACCGATATGTCAATTGAAAAATTAACATCAATTATGATATTTCCTGTAAAACCATTTGCAGAAATAGATAATAATTTTAATTGAATAAATTTGTTAAAATGATACGGATACACAAATCATAAGCAAAGAGAAATCAAAACTATGGATCAGTGTATTTATAATTTGCAAAAGATTAAACAATAATAGTGAAAAATCAATACTTATCAAAGAAACTTGATCAAATAGGTAGAAGAAGATTCAAGAGAACAACATAACTGTATTATAGAAAGTCTATAAAAAAATTACAAACATTGTATTAACCAGAGTGTCTCCAATCCCTTTAGGTAATTTTTCCTCTTCTGATTCCCCCCCACTTTACTACACGAGAAATCTACCCTTTAAATAATAATTACAAAAGAGTCAATCCCCATGAAACTAGGATTATAAAATCCACATGAAACTAATGGCCGATAAATTCTCGCCACCTAGTCCAAATCCCTAACAATTCATCTATGTTGGGATAATTTGCTGACTCAAACCCTAGTTGGGCATCGCACATAAAATTTTCCATCTCATTTTTAGCCAACTTGTGCCAAATGCAGAAAAAAATGTGGATATTTCCCTCAATAGCGATATGTTGTCTTATTAATTGATCCATGTCTTCAATACTGATATGGTCAAGGCATTGAATTTTCCCTTTGGCCTCGTCGCATCAGTGTTCAACTTGTTCCATCATTAATTATTATGGAAAATCATTCTGAATAAGATCCATGGTAGGGAAGTGCAATGTTTCCATAATGTTGTCGACATCATACCATCTCCTTCCCCAAATATCCTGTGCTTTCTGAATTGTATCCTTAATCATTTCGTTTAAGTCAAACCAAGCACGCAATATAGTCCTGACTTTATTTAATGAAAAATAGCTAATGATAGTGATATCCTCTGGTCTATCCTTTATATACCTCTGCCAGTCCACAATATCTTCATAGGCATTAAAATCTTGTTGTCTCTTGTCTGCCTGCTCCTCAAGGGTGATAGACATTTTTCCAAAAGCAACATGAGTCTCCATAATGTCCTCCAGAGTTTTAAACAATTAAGTTAATAACTCATGGTGTTCTTGATTGATCTGGATGGCCAAGTCTTTAAACTCTTGTTGGGAAAACTTAGAGAAGAAAGAGGAAGCTGCACTTGCAGTTGCATCTTCACATTGTTTTTCGAGCATAGATATCCTTTATGCATTGGTGGCATTTATAGCTTGTTCATCATGCAATTTAGCCTGGAGAGAGGTATTTTTCAGCTGTGACTCTTTAAACATGTCTTCCGATGCTTTTTCAAGATTAGCAACATAAGTCTTATGCTCCTTTTTGGTTCTTTTGAGTTCTTCTTCTAGCTTCTTTATTTCTTCTTTTTTTCTAACAATCTCCATGTTCAGTGTCTTGACTGCATCAAGGTTTGCACTTGTAAATGCACCTAAAGTTGAAGCTGTATCAATTGCATCTATCTAGGGGTCACCAGACTGCCGAGTCCAGATTTTCTGATTAGTAACAAGTGCTTCCAAACCACCTTGATCTTTGCTTCTCTTCCTTCCTTTTCTAACCACTGCCTTGGATGACCTATTGTACAAATAATCCCCAAGAGGGACTACAATATCTTCTTAAAACTCAGCCACTGATTCAGTAAATGATGAAGTCCCATTCACTCTTGAAACCAATGAAGATGTCTAAGTAATGGTGGGAACGGGTGTGGGCATAGTAATATGGGAGGTAGGCAAGGAAGAAGATATGTTTTGAGCAAATGTTGGTTCAAAGGTTGAAGAAAGGATTATGGTGGAAATTTCAGAGAATGGAATGTGAATGTTAGCAGCTGGAAGTGATGATGAGGATACTAAAATTCCCTCAAGAATAGCTGATGATGAAAGGATGAATGAGGGTAACTACAAAGGGACTTTCAAGGACTAGGTATCTGCAACAGTAGATGGAAGAATGGGATGTTGCACTGAGTTGGTTGGGATAGAAGCACATATAGAGGTCAAAGTGTGATAGAGTTGAGATAACGAAGATGATGGGATCGCCCTAGCAGGAAAATTTGAAAGAGTTTGGATAGATGAGAGGAGAAATGTTGAAGTTGAAGAATCAGAAACAAAAGTGGATTCTAGGATCCTTGGATTAGGGATAGAATCTTTCATTTTATTATTATTGAACAAATCTATAACTGTTTGCAAATGCTCAGGTACTTCTTTGATCATAGGCATAGAATAATGCACTTCCTCTTCAGTATCACAGCTAATAACTTCTATGGTAGGGGTTTGAGAAGCAGTGACCTGAAGTTTCTATTTTTTAACCGGCTTAGCCTCAGCTCCTGCTTGATAATCACACACGTGGGAAACTACAGTAGCTACTTGAGTGTTAGTAGTAGGCTTAGCAGCTGCAGCTACTTGAGTGTCCAATACTGAAGTCATTTGTACTAACTTCTACTTTGATTGTTGGGATGTCTACAACATAGCTTTCAATTGTTGAGAAATCTTTACCTGTCAAGGGTCTTCCATAGGGATTTTACCCTTGTTCCCATCTGGATAAGTAATCACTGGTGGAACTCTTGCTTCTTGAGCTTCTTTCTCTTCTTTGTCTTTTCTTACCTTTTCAAGGATCTCTAGGCCCATTGCTCTGTAGCTCAAAACCTTAGTTTTAAGCTCCCGTTGATCTTGAAAAATTTGGCTCTTTTCATCTTTGCTCTTAGCGTTGGCCAAGACTTCAGAAAAGGTATTCACTCCGCGGTAAATGGATTCATCGGTAACTTATTCATAAGAATAACCATTCTTGATATGGTTTTGTTTGAAATGAGCATCAAGAAACCCCTTAGGGTCATGTTTTCTTTTAGGATCAAAACCTAGTTTCAAATAAACTATTTTGTCACCTAATATTGCAGCCCAAGTTGAATTTGGGATGACTAACATCCCAAGATCGAAAGAAAATTTAATCTAGCCTTTCCTTTTAGGACGAACGAGTTTTTTGTACACGCCATCAGTGACAGTCTGGAAGGAAACCTCTTCAATAAATAACCTATCAGGAACTATCCTGGGAAACAGATGGATAGTATTGCTACCCCAAATTCTGATGTATGAAAAGGATTCACCAACATACCAATCACCCATTGTGGCGATGAAGGTTCTGGCTTCCGCTAAAAAAGTAGGAGCTTCCTCTTTGAATATTCTAAAATAAATACTACCCAGAAATTGTTCACAAATGTCATAGAACAAAGTTGCATAATTGTTATCCCACGGTGCTGAATAATAAATAGGTACAGGAGGGGCCGATAAAGTCCAATTCCATCCCAAATTGGGATATTGGAATTCCTTGCAGAACACATCAATGACAAAAGCTGAAAAGAATAAATTCAGCTTCTTTCAGGCGGTAGCTTTCTGATAATATTGAATGGTTGTTTTGAGCTCTAATGACAGGATAGATGCCCAAGGGAAATACTCACCAGTTGTTAGGACATGGTGGGCTACCAAATCCCACTCATCTTTAAACACAGAACAGTTTGGGAGACCATAAAGCATGCAAAGCATGTCTTCTAATAAGGAATAAGGCTCTCTAAACCAGGAAACTAGGTATAGGTTGTCAGCCCTCTGCAAGAAACTATTGGGTTCATTCATCCAGGACTTCCGCATTTCGTTAAACATATACCTACTCTTAGAAGATTGGGCGAACTGAGCGTTACACAACTGGTTTAAGAGCATAGGCTCTGGTAAAAACCTTGGGATGAAAGGTAGCTAACTTCAACCCTGTGCTATCTTTAAACGACTGGTATTTAGGGTTTGCATGGTCTACAATCCATTTAACTGCATTAGTATAGGGAAGGATAGTGGGCCTAGAAGCAATGGAATGTAGCCCATAATCCCTATTTTTTTGATATGCCAACTGGTCATTTCAAATATCTGAAAGGTCATCATTATCAATTATCAAGTAGACCCTGGACCAATTGATTTGGTAGGTTTTGGGAATTATACCACTGGTGTATGAGAAGATGCCGAAGTTCAAGTATTTGGTCAGCATATATTTGTGAGTGTTCTTGCAACGGGTGATCCATGCCATTTTTGGAAGGTTGAATAGCTCTGCTAAATGCATAAACACGAAATCAAAACAAATTTGAGAAACAGGGCAACCGTAAAAAATAAAAATGTGGAAATGACAGAAAAACCAACTTGAATTGACCACAGCTTGTGAAAATGATCCCTGGTAATATTTGTAGTGAAAACCCACGCAGCAAGGTAATTTTTGAAAATGAAAATGATAAAGAAAATATAAAGAACCCATATATTTATACTATATTTTCAACAGGTTGAATTCAGGCCGTAGGATTAAAAAGAAATAGACAGTCGAGATCAAATCTTGCGGGATGCGGAATCAGGTCACAAGATTCCAATTTTAATGATTTTCTTGCAATCTGCAATCCACAAATTTGCGGGTTACGAGATGTGGGTTCAAAAGTTTAACAAATTAATGGGCATGAGAGTTCCCGCAATCTACAATCCGCAATTGCGAGTTGCAGGTTGCGGAGATGACAAACTGCGATTATTAAAAAAAATTCTACACCCGCAATTTGTGGGTTGCGGGTTGTGGAACGGAAAAGTTTCAAACACAAAACCAAGCTTCCTGTAATTCGCATTGTGGGTTGCAGGTTGCAGGAAAGACACACTTTTGGGAAAAAAGAGTTCTTTCCGCAACTCACAAAAATGCATAAATTTTGAAAAAGTTAACTAAATCAAATCATGACAAAGACATAGAAACCATGACAAACAGCATGGGAACCCCAAAATGACTAAGGAATTTAAACATTACCTTTGCATATAAAAATTGGGGCTCCCATTTTTTGGATAAAACATGGGATCTGTTGTACCTACAACAGTCCCCTACCATTCAACCTTCCACCACTGCTCTTCACGCCTATTATGGTCGCTCTACTAGGCCCCAAGGGATTCTCATGAATGTTCTTGTTGAGTTAGAGAGAAGAACGGTGTTGATTGACATTGAGGTTGTCAATGCCCAACTTAATTACAACCTCCTCCTAGGACATGGCTACACGTATGCCATGTGAGTTGTGGCCTCTACCATATTTCGACTCCTAATGTTCCCTCATGATGGGAAGATCGTGACTGTTGACCTGTTGACGTACTATGAATCTAAGGGGTCAGCCACACCGGAACACATCCTTCTGACTATCGACACTACCATTGACAGAGTGTCCATTCCATCCTTATCTGTTGTTGGCCCTGGCTTGCTCACCAACACTCCTATGAGGGACACCTTTTTGTCCTTGCCACCTCCACCTTCTCCAACTGACGTATCATATTTTTCACCATCACGTCTGGTACCATTCTGACCACATCGCAACCTTATTCGCAACCGCAACCATAGTCATCAGGGAATTATTGGGTTTCCTTCCCGGTCCACATGATTCCATTTCTTTTTCCACCATCTGACATCATGAGCAAGCCTATCATGGATACTCCCAACTTACCTAACTTCATGCTGGGAATTCATGTATGGTACCTCGATCCACCCACCCCACCCCTGAATCCCCAGGTCGTTTTAAATCCCATTCAACCCATTGAGATGAAGTCACAACCACCTCTAGGTCCACGGAAGACTATCCCTATCTTCATGCCTGCCCCGCCTCCTCCAAAGAAGGCTAGGGGCAAGGTCACCAAAGAAACTATTGAACCACGTCTAGATCCTATTTATGCTTTGTATGATGTCCAATGCCATGCAACACAAGACTATCCTAATTTGCATCTCCTTCGCACCCACATGGACACTATAGATAAGGCTGATAGCACTCTAGTGGCCACCATCTCGGATCCATTAGCGGTTAAGAACAAGCCATTGCAAACCAACCATCCTTGCATAGTTTGTGGCTTGTGTGGTCATTAATCTCACCATTTCCCATACTTGGTTGAGTATAGATCACTCCTTTGTGACCATTTAAAACACTCCCATGAGTCCGATGTCACTGTCCTTGAGGAGATCCAACCTCTGGTTTCTTCCTTGGACAAAACCAACACCATATCCACGATCTCCAATTCAAGTAGTCCTTCCATCTCCACAGTCATGGAGGATCCCTCTGGTCTATCTACACATTGTCTTAAGAACGATGAGGAGATCCTTGAAGCTCTTTCAGCTCCTAAGTATCCTTGGGATGATATGCATCATTACTCCTTTTTCATCCTCGATGAACCTTCTTCATCGTCGAACCAATACTCGGTTGAAGCGAAAGACTTCATCCATGGAAAGGTAGACTGGTTCAAGAACCGCAGTCCGGCACTCGACGCCTTTGAAGAGGGAAACATGCCTAATATTTTTCCAACTATCAAGGGCAATATATCAACTAATCCCAAGGTAGTTGAAGATATTACATCGTAGCGTCTTGCTCCCTTGACGAAGTTGCTTCTTACAAAGCGTTTTTTCAAGAATTTCATGATATTTTCACTTGTTCCTATACCGAGATGCTTGGGCTAGATCCGTCTATCGTCAAACATTGTATCGACACATGGCCTGATGTTGTGTCCATATGCCAAAATCAAAGACCCATTCACCCCTCAAAGGCTCCTGTCATCAAAGTCAAGATCGAGAAACTGTGTAAAGAAGATTTCATATACCCCATCGTGTATACCACTTGGGTTTCCAATCCTATTCCCGTTAAAAAAAAAATAAGGTACGATTCACCTTTGTACTGACTTATGTGACTTGAATTTTCCATGTCCCAAAGACAACTTATCCACTCCATTCATTGACCAAATCATTGATGCATGTGCCGGTCACGAAGTATTTTCTTTCATGGATGTTTTTTTCGGTTATAACAAAATTCAAATCCGGAAAGAGGACCAATACAAAACTTCTTTAACAACCCCCTGGGGCATGTTTATGTATCACTTTATTCCATTTGTCCCTAAAAATGTTGGATCCACTTTCCAGTGGGATTTGATGTTCTTCTTCCATGACCTCATCCACATTATCTTGGTCTACCTGGAGGACCTCACGGCTTGCTCTCGGGAGCGTTACATCATCTAGATGACTTACAACAAGTCTTCTTATGATGTCTCAAATAAAACCTCTGCTTAAACCCTCTCAAGTGTGTGTTTTGTGTCCAAACTGGGTGTTTACTCAGATTTATCCTCTCTCACAAGGTGATCGTGGTTGATCCAATGAAGGTTCAATCCATTTTGACTCTTCCATCCTCACGTGCTTTGCGCCAACTGTAGATTCTTCAAGGAAAGGCTAACTTCCTCCATTGTTTCATTCCGGACTATGCGACAAGAGTCCATGGATTCTTATGATTGATTCATACCAACATTCATTTTGTTTGGGATAAGCATGCATAAGACGCTTTTGACACATTGAAACAAGCTCTGACTTCTGCTCTATTTTTATCCCCTCCTGACTTCACTAAGGAGTTCATTCTCTATGTGTCGGTATCCAAAAATGCCATTTCTGGAGTCTTGGTCCAAGGATACGATGCTCGCTAAGAGCATGTGATCTATTATGTCAGAATCTTTCTGGTCCCCCTTTATGTTACTCATACGAAGAGAAGATGGCCCTCACTGTCATCTTTTCTGTTCAGAAGCTACGTCATTACATCCTTTTGAACCGCACCTAATTCGTGGTCGATTCCAACCCCATGAGGTATCTCTTGAGTCACCGCCTGGTCCAACTTTGTGCTGCCAAGTGGATTATCGTTCTCCAGGAGTATGATTTGGAATTTATTTCCCCTAAGAGCACCAAAGCGTTGGTGTTAATTGCCTTAATGAAATACCTCCCTCTGTCATCTGCTTCATCACCAATCACAGTCAACCTTCTGGATGAATTCTTATTTTTCATCTTTATGGAAGAGCCCTGGTATGGGCTCATTCTCCTGTACCTGTGCACTCATAAATTCAGGCCTTAGTTAAGCTGTGAAAAATATTTGGCACATTCGACACCAAGATTCTCACTATCTCCTCATTGGGGCTGTCTTTTACCATCGTGGTGTCGATACCATCTTACGTCATTTCCTCATCCACAATGATGCTAAAAAATTCTTGAATGACTGTCATAGTGGAGCCTGTGGTGTCCACCTCTCTGGTTTGGACACCACCCAGAAAATCCTTTGTGCCAGTTATTTCTAGCCCACCATCTTTTTCGATTGCATCCATGCAGTCAAACACTACCACAATTGTTATCTCTTTGCTCCAAAGGCAAGGACCCCTCCTGCGTTGTTACATCCTGTGGTCATAGTTGGTCCCTTCTACAAGTGGGAAATTGACTTCATGACTTGTAATCCCTCTTTGACCAGCTGTCACAAGTACATCATTGTGGCCATTGATTATTTCACTAAATGGGTTGAGGCCATTCCTACATTCAACTACAAAGATGACACAGTGGTACAGTTCTTTTTTAATGACGTTATCACGTGTTTTAGTATCCCCCAATAGATAGTACCAGACCATCATTCTCATTTTGAGGGTGCAGTTTGGACAAATCTTTTGACCATGTTGAAGTGTGAACACCAGCACTCCTCTGCATACTACCCTTAGGGAAATGGTCAAGTTGAGGTTGTCAAAAACATCCTCAAAACCAGGCTCCAATGGATGGTGGACAAACATAAATCCAATTGGCACCATTTTCTCTTTTTTTCCCTCTGGGCCTACCAGACATCAACAAATACCGCCACTAGTTTCACCCCGTTCCACTTGGTCCATGGTGTAGAATCGATACTTTTAATTGAGTTCCAGATTCCATCACTCGCCCTCGTCGTTGAGCTCCTCCCTGACACATCACCATTAGAAAAATGCCTTATTATGCTTGAGTAGACCAATGAGGATCATCGTGATTCTCTCCATATGATCGAAGTAGCCAAGACTCGGTCGAAGTCCCATTATGACTCCCATGTCCACCCTCGCACCTTTAGCGAAGGTGATATCATCCTTGTTTATGAGCAAGCCAATGATAAGTTATGGAAAGGGAATTTTGATTCCATGTGGTACGACACATATGTCATCCATCACTACCTCGGCAAGGAGGCATATATCCTTGCTAACTTCGACGGCCACCTCTTGAAGAATCCCCCCAATGGGATCTACCTCAAGAGGTTTTATATCTAAAGTCACCCACCATGAGTACACTTGTGGCATAGTTTTTCTTTTTTGTTTTACATATTTCTTGTCATGATTCATCCAGTTTGTTTCCTTGGCTTCTCCAGATGGATCCTACCTCACATCACTATGTTGGTTTCGCTAACAGAGCAAGTATATGGTCTCCTAATATCGCCTTGGTTGTGTGTGTCATTTATTCCCTCTCACATGAGTTGATCCACATCACCGGAATGTGTGTTTCCATTTCTACCAACAACCAGGCTGAGTATGACGATGTCACTGGTCTCCTAACCACTGCCCTCAACTTGGGTATTCATCACCTTGATGTCTTCCTAGACTCCCAGTTACTTTTCTCCCAGCTGAATAATTGATATCGACTACGTGATCCTTGTCTCTTTAGAAATTTCCTGCGCACTAGACATTTGGTTAGACATTTTGAATCCATTACATTCATGCATATTCCCATAAGTCTCAATAGTGTAGCAAACCAAATGGCTAATGGCGTTCTAGAGTGGAAAATCAATCATCGCATATAGGAAATAAAATTGCATCATGCATCATCATATAGTCATGCATACATATGTCATATACATCATATAGGCATCATCGTCATAAAAGAGACTCCTAAGAAACACATAAAAAGTGCATTCACATGCATATATATCATGTCATAATGTTCAGTACAAAATGAGAAGCTCCACAAGCTTTCTCGGTTGAGCATACATATAGTACAAAAATCCCAGTGCTCCACTATACCAGGGGAAGCATCACTAGCTGCTAGTCAGAGTCATCCTCCTCGTACTTTGGGTTTTTGTCTTCATCACTAGAGTCCTCCTCCTCCATAGATACATCACCATGTTCCACTACTCTGACATACTTAGTAGCGACTGCAATCCTCCTCATCAATGGGGATCCACTCTGGAGGAGCGTGGTAGCATGTGGCGATCAGGTCATCGTCGAGATACTGCCATCCATCATCAGTAACCCCATCAAGCAAGTGCTCTATGTTGAGTCAAAGTGAGTGCAATGTACTCTTACGCCTCTTGTGCACGTGAGCAGGTGGATCTAACCCCTCCACTCTACCCCTTCGTCTATGATAGCCTACTGGAGTTCATGGTACGATGTATGCACATGCGCATAGTATCAATATCCATCACACACATAAACTGGCTACCACTATGCTAGTAAACTATATATGAATGCAACCACATAAATCATCATGCATAGGTACCATCAAGTCCCTAACATAGTCCTAGAGGTCGAGGCATGCCAGGATCTCCCAGGTAATCCATAACTACATGCGGATAGTCCTATATAAGGACTAATAGTTTTTTCCAATGTGAAAAGAGATCCCCGCTGAAGAATCGACCCACTAAGTCACCTCCCTCCCTGATCATCATCTCGCTCCACCTCCTCATGCAAGGCTCGCGAGGTCCCCCCTCTCACACAGCTAGATGCAGTCGTAGAGTAGGCAGTCGCTCAAAAAAGAATGAGCACAAGAACAAGGGGAAATAGAAATCCCCTCCACTGAACTAGAATGGTTCACCACATGTCGAACTTGAGTCAGGTACATCTAGGCCCACACAAAGTAGGTTCCCCTTAGAACATGCTCCGCGATCTAGAGTTGGCCTCCTGAGATATTGTGTGGTCCCGATGATCCCAGTATCCACAGCACAATCGCTGCTACAGCCCAAGTCTCAAGACTCTCAATGTCACACACCATTATGTACAAAGAGTGCGCTGATGCAGAGGAATAGTAATGCCTCTCACAGAGGTCGTCCAGTGACACCCCATGTGAGAGCTTCGACGTAGTGTTGTCGATCACACCCAACATAGGGAACCTATTCAGAAAATAGATATCAAGGAGCGTGATCTCGATCTGCTCTTCTTGGATGATAAAAAAAACTCTGCATCTCGGTCCCAGAAGCTCACCAATAGGGTATTTTTTAAGGATTCTAATATTATACTTAAGTATAGTATTCTAGGAGATTGTTTTGGATTGAAAGAAACATGTTCATAGATAGATAGGAGAATATTAAATATGAAACGTAAAATTAACACTAAAATTTGTAAATTTTGGCGACTATTATGATTAAAAAAACATATTTGATGTAAATATAGGCGATATTAGACACTAAAATTACCATAGTAACGAATTTAATTTTTTTTAAAACACCAAAAATAGCCAATTGGCGAAATTTTGCCCCTAAACATTACCCTTCTCACCAGCTTGTCCAGCAATAGCTTTGTTGAATGCATGATCTGGATCTTGAAGTACTTCCATAACCCACAATGAGCAAGTGTATCCTACACTCTTGGATCATCATGCACCTCCTCACGTAGGTTCCCAATATCTCGCATTCGCCACGCCACCCGAGGAATCCTGCACATACACACCATCCTTGTTAGGTCCATTCATGCACAAAAACTCATCCTGGGTTGAGTCGCTCCTGTTCGGCCTTTTTGTGTGATCCAAGTCACTCAAAAACCTTGAATAGGAGCGACTGGGTTGCTTCTGTCTGCTGAATAGGTGATACCTGGGTCGCACCTGTCTCCCCGACAGGTGCAACTGGGTCGCGCTTGTAAACCTGATACGAGTGACCTAGGTCACATATTTTCCCTCAAAAAGTGCGACCCGACCCCTAGAACAATCTGAGCTCGACACGGGCCCCCAGGACGAGCAAAATGATAAAACAAACTAGTGAAAAATATGGGTTCAACGAGAGCTCTTACTTGCAAGCCACAGCTAGAAAAATATTCGGTCCAATCGGTAGAGATCAGTAGTTTATTTTTTGGGTCCTCCACTCCAACTCAACATTGACCAGTCAAAATGAGACATGTCATGTAGTCCCCCCCTATTTATAGGCCTCCTTTGGTCTAGTTTTCTTCCTTGCAGCACATAGTCATATGACGTTCATTTGAGACACTGTTCAAACCAATGGGTTCGGTTTATTGCCCTCTGTATTTTGATGAGACCCTCATCTCATGCTCTCACTATGATCTTCTATTCCATTTCCCAGAAGTCTCCTTGAGTTGCATGTCATCACGCGAATCACCAATTGTGTGTATTGGCATGTTCATGAGCCATCCGCCCCATCCATACTGCACAGTTGGTCATTCTTTACCACCATCCATCATTTTGCAAGGGAGCCCTATCAGTATTCTACATTTATTCCTCTCAGGCATGTTCACAACATAACCTCTTTTCATATATCAAACACTTCCCCCTTTCTTGATTGATCATTACGGAGTTTCTATTAAGCTCTTTTCTGACTCCTAAAACAATGAAAATATTGGCGAGCACGCTTTCTTCCTTTAACGCTCATTAAAGTATTTGAAAGGGCATTTATGTAGCCTCAATTATCTCCTTTTTTGGACTATATAAAATATTATAAGTAAAGAACCACCCTGTCACATTCAAGCCGGGAACGTTTCCCTTTGTATCCTTTTATGCTTTTTCGGGCATTGGGACCGTACTTTATGAAAAATCTCATCATAGGTTGTCTTTAAGATATTTTCCAACCTTCTCATCAAGAAAATATTGCTGAGAAAACTTGGTTTTGTTCATGCTCATAAAAGTATTTGAACAATCGTCTAGTCAATATAGGTTTAACCTTTTCCGGCCTGGTTGGACAACCAACGGTAAAGAAGTATCCCTTCCCCAAAGGTTGGGAGAGCTATCCTTTGTACACTTTTATCCTTTTTTGGGCTTAGGAGAATACATACAAAAAAGATACCACACTCGATTCTTCTCCCTATTTTCAAACTCTCTAAAAATGAAAACACCATCGATCATTCACCTTCTCGGGCTCACTAAATATCCATGAGATCATAACATAGTGAGATTACTTCTGTCTCTTCTTTATGCTCCTTAAAATATGAAGAAGGCCCAAATGGTGTATTTTTGCGCCACCTCATCTGATATCACATATTGGTCGCTTTCCCATTGGTCCGCCTTTGTTCATAATATTCTACAATGATTCTTCCTTGGATCCCCTGAATATTCATGCTCCAATTACCTCTCTCAATATTTTCCATTGCAGTTATCTTCCTGGTATTATAGCTACGATCCCTCTCCCATGAGTTAGTTTCATTTGCTTCCATATCAGCACTGTCGTCATACTCTGCACAAAGGAATTTTGAGTCCCCCATATTCCCCTGCCATTGTTCCCCCTTTCACTGTGTCAGTCCCCTTATTGTTCCACATCTTTGGTTATCCCCCTCACACTTCTAGTCAAGTAAACATCATTGCCTTGATTAGTTGCAGGTCTCCCTCTGTTGACGTTAACACATATTCCAGAGGATAGACCCAGAGGTCCCTGTATCTTGGTCTCATCCACCTCATTGATGAGTTCCTTGGACCACTTGAGAGGAGTCATTAGTGCCTCTCAAAATGGTTATGTCTCACACGCTCGACTTCAGCTACATTATCGCACAGTTGAGATTCGTACAGGGTATTGGTCAGTTCATTATTTAGTCAAAGACCCCAGTTGTCACCTGACTCTAGCACATTGGTGAGTCTATCTATGGGACTTGTTATCACCCAATAATTTTCCTATGGTTGTGGTAGGAAATCACTGGGGTAACCATTTCAAACCAAACTTTAAACTGTATTCTAAACTATACAGTCAGAGAAGGATCTCTCTTTGTCACAGGAACATCCACATATACATTTGGCTTTAAACAAGCACTCAAAAGGCTAAATTTCTGATGGGGACAGATTATTTTCTAAATTTAAATATTGTAAGACAGACAAATATTAAATACCATTGGGAAATGGAGTCACATCTTGAACCATTCAAGGGTATTACAAGTACAAATAATGAGCAGTGATTTTCCCTTTTTAATATGAGGCAAAGTGGGTGTTATATTCAGTCAAATATCTTCAAGTGGTGGTAGGGGAGAGGAGAAGAATCCCAGTGAAGAAAGAGGCACCTATCAATGGATGAATCTCTTTAAAACACCTTTAGCATCAACAACAATAAGAATAATGACATAAATGGAGCATCTAACAAAGGATGAATTCCACAAGAGTCATTATAAACACATTACAAATGCCATTTCTGATGAAATGAGCACTTAATAAAATGAATTCCTCACATACAACTAGAAATCCTTAGTAGAAACTTACACATATGAAAATGATGCAAACAGGAAACACAGACTGAATAGAAGCACCTTAATGAATCTTGAAAACTTAGAAGAATGTTTGCATTAATTACTTCCAAGAAAGTTTCAGAGCTACAAAAACCAAGCACTCAATGCTTCAAAAATGAACATCCAACCCGTTACTCCTCCATAGAGGTTACATTTATAGTGTCATGGGCTCCCGAGCCCAACCTCGAAACAGATCCAAATTTAGTTACAAAAATGGGGAATCAATCTCTAATCATTATTGTAAATCCTAACAACTTTAAGGTGGCACATTCGCCTTGATTTTAAGCATAAATCAGGAAACATGGAATAATGTGCATGCTTGATCGAAGTAGTAATGCAGTATCTGAGGCTCAAGCCTGCTTGACTGAAAATGATGGTTCGGAGCACATCCAATGGTTTTATACTAACTCAGCCCTAGATTGTTCCTCGTCATGCTTGGGCGTGCAAAACGTACTTGGTCCTTCCAAACTTCTCGACCGCTTTCCACTAATATGCGGTAGGTAATTCCATATTGGACATCTCTTTTGACAACACCTGCATTTCCACATGGTCCCTATATGAAAAATCTGGCAGTTATGCACACATGGCCCTAAAAGTGAACACTATCTCGAATTCATCTATCAGCTTATCAACAAAAAAATTTCCTGACAGAGATTGTTGCATATCTATGAATTTGGAGTGATCCAACCTGCATTGAATCAACTGGTTAGGATATTATTTCTATGAAAACATGCCATCCTTTTCCTTCCAGAAGAATGGTAGCCCCATTTTTACCAAAGGGTTAAAAATTTCTATAAACACTTTGATCTCATGTGCCATGATACCAATATTGACCTCGACAGTTTCTAAATGATGGTACTAATTTACCACCTTCCTAGCCCAAGTGATGATAGAAATCTTGTTCGTTATGTCAGATTTTATGATATCCTCTTATGTCAGACCATTTAGAAACTCTATAGCATTTTTAGCATAGTCAACTGGTTTCTTATTTAGCTTCTCTTTGACTGTTGTAACACTATGTTTGGTTTCCTATATAACCCTTTCTTTTTCCAAAATGTAATCTAGGTAAGGCCTCAACTTGGTGGCTTCTGATATGAGGGAATCCCAATTTTTTTTCTTTTCCCCCTAGACGGTTGATTTCCTAGTGACCTGTTGTACCATTTTCTCATTCCTACTCTGTAATTCTGCACACTTTGTTTCCCATATCTTTCTTTCATGTTCTCTCTCCAATCCCAAACCCTCCAGGTTCTTATTTTGATGCTTCAACCTTGTCAGTTCCAGCTCCTTCAGACTTACTTGTTCCAAGGCTTGAACGATGGAGAACTCACGAGGTTCTGTGATGGGAGGAATGATTTCCTTTTCCAGTTCTTTCTCTTTCTTGTGTAACTCCCTCTCCTTCTCCTGCAACATTTTCTCCAGATCATCTGCTTTAACCTTGAGGGACTTCTCGCTTTCCACTACTAGCGGTATATCCCTCTGCCATTGTTTCTCCTTCTCTATGAACTTTTTTAGTTGGGCCTGTAAGTATGTAATCCTATCATTCAAGCTCTATTTCTCCTTTTCTAGCTCTGATAGATCTGAAGCTTGGATCAACTGAGTAGCTGGAATCTTTAGCTTTTTCTTTAGCAGCTGATGGTATCTTCTTTATCCTTTAACAACCTTTGTGTGTCGGCCCCTTTATCAACTTGGTTTTCAGCTAGCAACAACTTTTTCTAAAGCTTCTTGATCTGGTCCTGGTGGGCTCTATTTTCTACCTTTTCTTTCCTTAGTTTCTTTTCAACTCTACTCTTGCTAGTCTGCGGCTTGGATATCTTGAGGGTTAACTTCAGCAAATCAGTATGGATAATGTCCCCTGTTTGCTTATGGAGGTCGATCATTTCTATTACAGGGATATCATCCAAATTTATCGTCATCTTAGATACTCTGTTCTTAGAGGCAATATCTAGATTCAGTTTATTATGCTTGTGAGCTCTAACAGAAACCAAAGATACCTCCTGACCACAATATTTCCTCACCTCTACAGACAATTTGAGAGATTCACCCATGGTGATTTCTTTGGTTTCTTTGTACTTGTCCAATAGCTTAGTCTTGGACCTATATCTATTTGTTGAGCCTTCCTGTGTTTGGGTAAATTCATATTCTTGAACCTCAAAGGTGGGGCCTTTGTCCTTTACTTGTTTCTTCTTTCCTTTACCACCAGCTGCATGTACCATTTTCCCTGCATCATCCAACTTCTTCTTATTTGGTTTGTTGGTTGTGTCCTCCTCCTCTATGTCTGTGACCTCAGAGAAGTCCCCCTTGTTGGAAAGATCTGAGACAGTATACAAAGGTGTGATCTTCTTTGTTGCTGGACCCAGGATTGAAGTGCCAGGTGGAGGTGAGTTGTTTCCCTAAGTTTGAGAAGTAGAGTCCTCTTCCATATCAACCTCTCCCTGCCTCTTCTGGCGGTAGTCTGCCTAATTTCTAGCCTCAAGCAGTCTTGCCACCTCATGGTGCTCAAAGGTCTTGTTTTTGTCGGCTTGCCTTATGTTTGAGATTATGTGATGGGGATCGTAATTGATGGCAGCCTCAGTAGGGAATTCCAACTCTCTAAGCAAACTCTCTACCAGTGGAAGAGAAACCTTGTCTTTTATGATAAATGGGCCCATATCCCAAGGAAATTTGATCTCTGAAGACTTCCTAAAACTCAGTAAATGTTTATTTTCCACTATCAACCTCTGTATGATCAGTTCTAATGCGAACACCCTTAGAGTAATAAAGGTAGGCAATCTATAAGGTTGGTGGACAAATCCGTATAGCGTGATTACTGTAACTTGTTCTAACAAGAACCAATATATAATCCTCTTGTCATAGGAGGATTTCAATTTTTCCTTCATCTCAGGTAGCACCCTAGGTAGCTGCTTCTAGAAGAAGGAACCATACTCTCCTATCATCAAAAGGTTCATAAA
Source organism: Pseudotsuga menziesii (assembly GCA_001517045.1). Taxonomy (NCBI): domain Eukaryota; kingdom Viridiplantae; phylum Streptophyta; class Pinopsida; order Pinales; family Pinaceae; genus Pseudotsuga; species Pseudotsuga menziesii. The sequence goes on from LPNX010893456.1 coordinate 385,648, forward strand.
TTTGGTGTAATCATTGTTTATTTCCTCTATGATCATCATTTCCAGAAGTTGAAGGTTCTCTTCATTGAAAGACATAAACATTCTCAATAAGTAGGACTAAAATCTAAAGGTTCTGGTCCTAGGGAAATCCACTAGCTAAGAGTGAATATTCTCATCTAGGAACTCGTCAAACCTAAGAAAGGAAACTTGGGCTGACTCGGCTAGGATCCTATGATTCAACTGGGAAGGTGCTCACGGTAAAAAACAAACTCATCATGGGCTTTGTGATGTATTTTTTGGTATCCATCCATAAAAGCTGACTCAGGAGGGTTCTGACGCACTGTGTTTCTTCATTGAAATTACCAACATCTACAAGGTAAGGGTAGTTTTTAGCTAGGTATCGGGTTTTGAACAAGATTTAAAAAATGGCTCTTTCTTTTCCACAGATGCCTCTCTAAAACACTGTACAATTCTTTCTTCATTGTATTCTTTAGATTTCTAACTGAACTCTACAAGAACAGAGAATGTGTTCCTAATGACGAGGGGGATGACCGAGAAAAGAATTTTAAACCTATAGGTGTCCATGATTACCTTCTCTGAAACAGAGTAACTAGCAGTGAACCAGATGAACTCGATGCAATTCATGGTTTGGTCAGTGGAGAAAAGGTGAAAATTAACCTATAGACCCCGTGCATATCAGTTCACTGGTCCCTAATTAGCTTTAGTTTGTTCTTTACAGTTTCTTTGGGTCCATTTAGTAGTATGGTGTCGAAGATCTCAGAATCTCTGTCTTCAAAGAGTTCTTCGATTTCCTAGTATTCTAGGTTTTGGTCAGCTAACCCTTCAACCTCAGCCATCTTATATGCATGGCGTAATGGAGAAACATGCCCTACCTAGCCCTTTGACAAGTAGGTTGATGGGGTTCGTCCTAGATGGTCACTTTCTACACAGTCTTGCTCTCTCTTTCCAATGCACGGTAAATTACAAATGACCTCAATCCTCATGCATGTATCTTTTATATTATCCCTCTCTGCTATATCACTCCCACCTTTTGCGATGGAAACAACATATCGTCTGTTATTTTTTCCTTTCTCCATCTTGAATCCTCGATGCTGCTCCCTTTCGACCCCATCTATATTTTCTCTGTTATATCATCCTTCTTATTTTCATTGCATCTTTCCTCAGCGGAATACACCTCCACCATCGATATTAACTGTATCTTCATCATGGCCGTCGGATCGCGCAGTTCCCACCACATTTCGTTGAATCCAACCATTCCTATCTGTCATGCACCTTGCATCAACGGAATCCATCTTTGTCGTAGATCTGGAATCAGGATTTGAAACTGGCCATTGAAACCTGTGGCCCTTACTGAATTCCGTTGATCTAGGAAAAAGGTTTCCACGTGCATTTTTTGAGAGAGGAATTAACCTTAATCATAGATCGCTAGAGAGAGTAGATATGGGTCGTTCAAAGTTGTGGCCCCTACCAAATCCTGTCGATTTCAAAAGTTGATGACGGTGCGCAAGTTGGATCGGTGTAATCCATATCAGCCGTAGATCTGATACCAAGGGTAATCTGGGTCGTTGAAACTTATGGTCTCTACCCAATTCCGTAGAGTTGAAGATTTCATTTCTCTGTGCATGTTGGATTTGCAATATCATTCTCCACCATAGATCCATTCTTCGATTACATCTCCTCCATCACAATATGCATTCCTTTAAGAAATTTCGCAAATTGGAAAAGTTCTTTAGTCCATGCAGGTTGAATTGGCGGAATTAATTTCCACCGTGGATATTATGCCTTCCTATATCTACACCGATGGAATTCATGGGCTCCCAACTATTTAAAAAAAATTTGGACCTTATTCCTCCTTTTACTGGCCTAATCCCTTACCAGCTACTTAGCCCAAAAAATAATGCTAATACATTTGTAAAAATATTCCAATTTAGCATACGTACTGACAACGGCTCCAACTCAAGGATGATATCCTCCCTAGGAGGTAGCAAAGAACCCCGTGGACCAAATACCTGCTCCATTGGGATAGTCCCAAGCTTTCTTGAAACTCTCAAAAATTGTTCTAGTGCATGTAACTTCAAATTTGCATAAAAGGAAAATGAAATGACGGCTCCTCTTGGGGACCTTATTTCCTTCACCTCGGGCTTTAAGCCTGTGAGAGATTTGTCCACACATGCAATGTTAAAAAAATAAATGGTATATACAATGACATGGGAACTGAACTTACTTTACCAAAAGTATTGCTTGAGGAGCCTCCCATTTACAGGAGCTCTAGATAACATACCACCCTCCATCTCCTCCAGTATGTAGGCATTCTTTCCTCTAAAATCTTAAATCTTGTAAGGGCCCTTCTATAGGTTATCAAACACACCATGCTTCCCTTTCTCTTCTTGTGGTGTGTCCCATAGTAAAACTACATCGCCCATATGGAAATCATCGGGATTTGTCCTCCTATCAAAGATCTCTTTCATTTTCTCCTGAAATTTTTGAGTTATATCAAACAGTTTCTCCCTTTGTTGCTAGAGTTCAGTCGATTGATACATCCTCCTCTGAGTTGGATGGGTTTCAGTTTCTTCTTCCTGTAGCAGTCTCATTACCAGATAAATCAGGGAACTAGGAAAAATTACCTCAAAGCCATAAACCAGCTGGAATGGTGAAGTTCCAATGGATTTCTTCATACTGATTCTGTCAGCCCACAAAGCATGGGTTAGCTTTGTGTGCCAAGCTTTCTTATTTTCTTGCAACAAATTTTTGATGATCCTCATAACACTCTTGTTTGAATATTATGCCAACCCATTTTCCTGTGGTTAATATGTTTTTGAATGCCCCAGTTGTATTCTATCTCTGAGGAAGTTGCGGGATTTTCTCCTTTATGGTTTCCTCGAGGAAAATTCTTTGTCTCTTGTCTCTTGTGATTATTGTTGTGCATGTCATTCTCTCAGATAAGATCCTAATATCATATTGCTTAAATGATAAAAATCTAACATCGTTCATAGTGGAAAAACCATTGGATGAACAGTTGTTAACAAAGGTGCTTCCACATGTGTTATGTCTCTTTCTTGCTGGAAGGATTTGGGTTCCCCAGAGATAGTTCTGTCAAACACCTTACTTACTGCTTTCAATGGGAGGTATTTTTGCCCGCATGGTATCCTACCAGCTTTTTAGATTAAGTTGGCAGGGAAAGCAGTGGCCGTTGAAGTTGAGGTGATTGATGCTCCTTTGGACTATAAATTGCTTTTAGGGAGAAGATGGACTTACGCCATGTGTGTCATTGCCTCAGTTATTCTTTGAGTGGTGGTTTTTCCACATGAAGGGAAGTTGGTTACTTTTGATGAACTTAGTTTCACTCGAAAGGGTTGTTTGGAAATGAAGCGTAGTCAGTGTAGCGTGGGAACAATGGGAGCAACTTCTCAATTTGAGTAACTAATTGGGGAGTCCACTGTACCTTTGGTTGATCAGGTTAAATCAGCTACGGAGAGCTTGGGTGCTGGAATGTATTGATCATTAATGGGCACATTTGATATCCCAACCCCAATAAATTATCTAGGTTCTACGAGTATAGGGAAGTCTATTCAATATCCTTGGGTCCTTTCTTCCACTCATGAACCTCAGGTGCCCTTATCTACAGTGGAAGTGGATTATCAACCCATTGAAGACACCACTGCTGATTCTATCGCGACTCCTTCTACAGTCTCAGAGAAGTCGAAAGAAGCTTACTTGCTTGCTTGGGCAGAGAACTATTTATATTCGTATGAGTTGTTAGACATGTTTTTTCCTTTGGATTAAGCCATGAGTGGGAAAGATAAGATTTGTGAAGATCTTCACCATAGGTCATACTTTCTTCCAAAGTGGAGTATAAATGAAAACCAGGGGTTCCATGTGAGACTGGAAGAAGAAGTTGATGTACCGATTAATCATTTTCCTGAGGGAATATTTGCTGAGGGGAATATGGAGAATATTTATGTTACCATTCCTATCAATGTCTCTGTAAACCCTGACATTGTCGAAAACCTGCATATCGGTGCAAACTGCTCTCTGAAGGAGATTTCCATATATACTGCCTTATTTAAGGATTTTCGCGACATGTCTTCCTGGTAATATGAGGAGATGCTAGGAATTGATCCATCGATTGTGGAACATGAAATCCAAGCCTATCCTGATGCTAAACCGGTTCAGAAAAAACTTAGACCTATTAACCCGCATAAAGCGACAGTCGTTAAGGCTAAAGTGGAAAAATCGCTGAAAGTAGGGTTTATCTAGCCGATTTCTCTAACGTAATGGGTATCCAATCCCGTTCCTGTTGATAAGAAACAAGGGACAATACATGCATGCATTGAATTTTGTGACTTAAATAAGGCATGTCCCAAGGAGAATTACCCCACACCCTTTATAGATCAAATCATTGATGCTTGTGCGGGTAGTGAAGTTTTTTCGTTTATGGATGGTTTTTCCGGATATAATCAAATCCAAATCAAGCCGAAATACCAACACAAAACAACTTTTATTTGCCCTTGGGGTACCTTTGCATACAAGAAAATTCCCTTTGGTTTGGAAAATGCAGGGGCTATCTTTCAGCGGGCAATGAACTTTTCCTTCCATGACATTAAAAATATTGTCGATCCATACCTTGATGATCTTCCTTCTCATTCTCGCAAGACGATCGATCATCAAGATCACCTTCGATTAATTTTTGAACAATGCAGACATTACAAATTACACTTGAATCCCCACAAGTGTGTTTTATGTGTTGAGTTAGGGAGCTTACTCAGGTTCATCGTATCGAAAAAAAGGAATTCAAGTGGATCCTTTGAAAGTAGAGGCCATTGTAAATCTACCTCCTCCTCGTTCTATCACAAAAATTCAGATCTTGCAAGGAAAATCTAATTCCCTTCGAATTTTTATTGTTAACTATCCCAAGATTACTAAGGGTTTCATGCTCCTACTACAACATGACACTCCATTTGTATGGGATGAAACCGCACAACTTGCTTTCGAGGCATTGAAAAACGCTTTGTTGTTGGCTCCTTTGTTACATCCACCATATTACTCTAAAGATTTTATATTGTATCTAGCTGCGTCAGAGTCAACCATTGGGGTGGCATTGGTTTAGGAAGATGACAAGCTCCAATAGCATGTTGTCTATTATCTCAGACGTGCATTAGTTGGTCTCGAACTTCAATACTCCCACGTCGAGAAGTTAGCTATAACATCTATTTATGTTGTTAAGAGCTTACATCACTACATCCTACTGAGGACCACCACAGTAGTGGCAGATGTCAATCCATTTTAGTATGTTTAGTCCCGGTGCATAATCGGGGGAAAATTCAATAAATGGATAGTCATTCTCCAAGAGTTTTTGCAGAGCTTATTGCATAATTTCCTATGGAAGAGAATGTAGTGTTTGAAGAGGACTCATGCCCAAATGAGTACATATTTTTTATTTCCACCTCTGATCCTTGGTATGGAGATATACTTATCTATCTATAGAATTTGAAGTGTCCTGAGTCCTTCCCGAGGGAAGAGCAATGTAAACTATGTATACATGCGAAAAAATACCTTATCATCGGTGATACTTTGTACCGTAGGGGGGTAGACTCTATTTTGCGTCACTCCCTCATTCACGAGGAGGCTGAGCGTGTCCCAAATGATTCCCATAACAAAGCATGTGGGGATCATTTATTTGGGTTAGCAATGACCCAGAAGATTTTACGTGCCGGTTATTTCTGGCCCACTATATTTAAAGATTGTGTGGAAGCCATGAAGCACTGTCATCCTTATCATCTCTACACCAGGATAATGCGGTCACATCCTACTCCATTGTTTCCCTTTATTGTGGCGGGATCCTTCACAAAGTGGGGCGTGGATTACATGACGTGCAACCCAGTTTCAGTTGGGCGGGGGGACAAATATATCATTGTCGCTGTCGATTACTTCACTAAGTGGGCAGAGGCAATGCCTACCTTCAAAGCTGATGGTGAAACTGCAGCTTTTTTCGTGTTCAACCAGATCATTACTTGCTTCATAATTCCAAAGGAGATTGTCATTGACCATGGAAGTCACTTTCAGAACAGCATGATGACCGAATTGACTACTATTCTATGGTTCAAGAAAGATCACTCATCTTCCTTCTACTCACAAGCAAATGGTCAAGTAGAGGCAGTCAATAAGACCTTGAAGACCATTCTCAAGAGTACCATCAATGCAACCTGGTCAAATTGGCACATTATGCTATATCCTGCAGTTTGGGCATACCAGACTAATGTCAATACTGCCATGGGTTTTTCACCTTTCCAAATTGTTCATGGGGTGGAAGAAGTCACTCCGGTTGAATGAGAAATTCCATCGCTTAAAATAGCCATTCATGTACTTCCTAACATCACAGAGTTAGAAGAACATTTGCTACATTTGGAAAATCTATATGGACGACACAAATATGCATTGACGACAAATGAAGCTCATAAAAATACGGTTAAAACCCAATATGACAAAGTTGTTAAGCCTAGAATTTTCTCTGAAGGGGAGCTTGTCTTACTCTGAGATCAGGACAAAGAACCCTTGGGGGCAGGAAAATTCAAGTCCATGTGGTTAGGTCCCTACATTATGGCAAAGGTCTTGAAGAAAGGAGCATATGAATTATTTGATTTTGATGGAAATAAGCTGGCTGAGCCTAGAAATGGGCTCTACTTGAAGAAGTACTACACCTAGGCTTAGTGCTTTTTCTTGTATTTTTATTGCATGTATTTTTATGTACAATAGTTAGCTGGTTAGTGTTTCTTATACCATCTGTTGGTTGTTACAAATGTCAGCTGAGTGGTTCGTAGGTTTTTTGGATGGCACTAGTCATTATACTTGTAACCTGGCTTCAGCCGCATGGGTCATCTATTCACCCTCAGGACAATTAGTTGCCTCTAGAGGCACTTGCTTAGGTCTTGCTACTAATAATGTGGTAGAGTACAGGGATGTTATTGAGTTGTTATGTGATGCTTAGTCACGTGGCATCACCTAATTAGAGGTCATAATTGACTCTCAACTCATGGTTTCCTAGCTCAATGGAGCTTATCAGGTGCGAAACCCTACCTTGTTATGTTAGTTTTTGCAGGTTAGATTACTTGAAATAAATTTGGAATATATTTCATTTAATCACATTCCACGTAATGCAAATACAATAACTGATGCATATGCGAACTACATTCTAGATTGGCACTTAACACACATTTTGTAAAATATACATAACAGATACATTTGAGACACATGTACATAACGAGACATAATATGTGTGTGTGTGTGTGTGTGTGTGTGTAAAAATATGTCCATAGATAGGTCGATTTTTTATCCAATATCCAGTTAGAACTATATAAATATACAAAAAATAGGATCGTAATCCATAAAAATTCCTATAGATCTAGGCCTGGTCCTCAACATCATCAGCTGCAGTAGCCTCTTCAGCCTCCCAATAAAAGAGAATGGCCCTGGCTACCCTCCTCAATAGGTGTATCCAGATGGGTGGAATTTCTACTACAAATTCTTGCATGACAATAAAAATCCGCTCAATCCGTATGGTGGGAACTCCCTAGGTCAGCCTGTCCAGCTTTCCCTCGAGAACTCTAAGTATACCTTGTTCCCCACCCAGTACGGAACGCACAAACATCCTAGGGTTCCCATCGGGGCATATAGGTCCAATATATGCATTTCAAAAACATTAAAATGGATTATAACTTTTATACATATGTATATAATTTTATGATTAAAATTCATAAAAATCAAAAAACATAAAAGGAAAAATACCTAGCTCTCCCCATGCTCCCTCTGGCAGGAGGACAAGATCGTTGTCTCCTTGGAAATCCAATCCAAAGTACGGAAAATGCTCGAGAGATGGCAACTGCTGCTCCCACCATACATAAAAGTCATCGTCATAAACACTCTGGACCGATCCTCTACCACCTTAACAGAGGAAGACCTCTCCTCACCTAGTTATTCTAGGCTGGTAGGGAGAAAATGCTGGTAGTTCCACTTCAGGACTGATGGCAGGTACTCTCTCAAAGAAGAAAGCCACCAATATTCTAGAGTAGCCAAAGTTTTTTCAACGTCCTCTCTTGCAGTCATAGAGATGCTTCCTCATGATTGGGCTCATACCCCAACACCAGTAAAAAAAAGTACCCTGCACACACTCCACTGCAAATTTCATATGTGTCCGAGTAGATAGATGCAATGAAGATGATCAGGCAACCCTCACCACAGTACGCACCACTACCTATAATGGGAAGCTGGTAATGTGAACAATAGGGATGCATGATCCCTTTTCCTGAGTACCTGGTGTGCAATAGGTGTCAATGTAGTCCTGGACACTCATAGGGTCACCACCCCTACTTATACCCTTGAGGTTCACGGGCATACCCTTTCAACATATCCCTACAATGAAGTACATGTCTTCTACTGTTGCTCCAAGATCTCCCCTTGAAGATCAAAATAACTGAGGTCGTGGTCTCAGTAGCTGATCAAATGCTCCAGTAAACAAACATTGGACCGCATATTGGAAGTACATAAGAACTTCAATAAGCCACTTTGCCATAAATATTGCAAATTTGGACCATCTCATAGAGCATCTAAATCCATGTCTTCATGCTCTCGTTCCCTCCACTCTAACACCATGTTGTACCTACCCAATTGACCATCATTGATCATTACAATCCATTAAATTCTCTCAATTTTGGCCATATTATAAACTTTTGTATTTCACGCAGAACACGCGACTGTTCTTTAGGAATCTCGTGGGTCGCTCACAAGCAGGTCGTGTGTAGAACGCATGTACACAACTATCATAGTTGCATACCCACATGTACTGCGTAACCTTCTTAGGGCTGGCACAAAACCTTAAATATTTTTACAAAAATGAAAATTGGAGTGGATGAAATGAAGGAGAGGCGAAAGCCAACCAACCTGACACTTGCGGATTGTGAATTGGTCCAATGATTTGTCCTCACCAAGCAATCCAAGTTCAAGGTGAAAACTTGCCAAATTGGGTAAAATAGTCAAATGGTATGTTTTATTTTAGTTTTTGAAATATATCCAATTCCTAGTCACTCTTGTGATATGTTTGAGGATTCATTGCCTTCTTCATCAGAGTAAAGTTTCTCATCACCACTTCCTGAAGACGAAGACCTAGAGTTTTGACGATGGTACCTTAGGATTCACTACCATCATTGGTGAAATCCTTTGCTTCAGTTGTCAGTTTCAGTCATTGTCTGACATTCTGTTAAGTTCCTTCCATGTTTGACTTCAGCACATCTATTCACATGGTAGGGATTGTACTGGTTCCTTTGGATTTTGACAATTACCTTAACTTCACCTCTATAACCTAAGTTGCCCAAGATTTTGTTATGTTCATCTACACATCTTCCAGATTTTGAAGACTCGTCATTGTATATTGTGGATTCGATCCCCTTTGTAATATATGTGGTCTTGTTACTTGTATCATATGATGTAATCAAATATTGTAAAGGAGCTAGTGTTCCATTATATCGAACATGGCATCCTCGGATATGATTTTGTAAATGACATTGATATATATATGTTTCAGGTACTTCCTTTGCTTCCTTGGTCACTGAGTTCTCCAAGATTAAAGACTGTAATGTATTTCGGCCATCGCTTCCCTCTGATATCACACATTAGGGGGAATCTGTTATCATGTAAAATGGAACTTCTCCGTCCGAGTAATGACATCCAATATGTCAGGCCACAAAAGGACAAATTGGATTGAAGTAGCCAAAACACTATAAATGGGCATGACTATTGATACATCATCTCCTTACCAGCTGAATATATTTTTGTTTGGACATTAGGGTTGCACACATGACTATTTGCACAGAAACTAGCATGTCACACACAAGTATCTACATTGCAACTCGTGTGTACATTGAACACACGGGTTTCCTTAAAGCAATGAGCATGTCATACGTGACTTTTCTATATCAATACTCAAGTGTACCTTAATTCAAAGTTAAAATATATAAAACACAATTAGTCGAGATCAGTTGAGTCCCTAATCATAACGATCTCAACTGTTTCAACCATCGAACCATCGAAACCACTCTATTTCCTCATGTATAAATAGAGGCCATGGGATGGGGCTAATCAATCATTCTTAGAAGAGAAAATTTATGCTGGTGGTATGCCTTCAGACATCTTTCCACAGCAAAACTCAGTGTCCTCGGTTTGCATAGGAGTCCTTGTTTCAGAAGTTGGATTTTAATCTCACCATCTCTGTTTATTAACGAAGCATATGGGGATATATTTATAGTATATAAAAATAAATTAAAAAAAAACAAAACCATTCATATTTTCTACCAAACCACGCAAGAGAGTTGGAATTTTGGCACCTATGCGGAGAGGAGGGGACTTTGAGATTTGAGGTTTCTGTCACCAATACCAAGTGGACACTACAACATATCCTCGAATTAGCATCCCTTTTAGTGTATTTTTTTTTACATTGAGTGGTCGAAGTAGACTCTAAATGGGACGCGTCATGTACAAAACATAAAGCGTTTAAAAAAATGTCTTTTATTGCTTCCCAAATAGCATCCTTTCTGACATCCAAAATAACGTCCATTGTTTTGCTTCCAGAATAGCTTCCAAATTTGATTCCTAAACAACGTCAAGGTTTTCTTCCTAAACAACATCAAGGTTTGCTTCCTAAATTACGTCTGCTTTTGCTTCCTAGAGATCATCCGCTTTTTCTTCCTAAATAATGTCCCAATTAGTGCCATATTTGCATGCTTGATAGTGTTGTGTCAGCTTCTAAGTTATCAATATTTGCATCCAAATTAGCATCCAATATTGCATCCATATGTGCTACCACTATAGCATCTCATTTTGTACCATGTTTTACTTCCAAACATGCACCATTTTTCGCCTCCAAGTTTGCACCAATTTTTGCTTCCTTTTTGTATCATGTTTTGCTACCAAAATCGCACCAAACATGTATTCTATGTTACACTAAATGGTGTAATAAAAAAATTTACCAAAATAATCTCACAAATATATTATTTTTATAATATAATCATTATGTTGATCATTTGATTGTACAATTTCTAAATAATTTTATATTAAATATTATTGAATATTTTGATTTTAATTTTTTTTTTCCAAAGAAAAAATCACTTTATTCACACTGAATAAACATGAACTGCCCTCTAGAGGAATACATAAAGAGCATCGAAATCACCTCATAATATCTTACAATGTAGGATTTTCTTGTCATGACTGATACAATATTGTAAGCTTTAAAGGATTACATATTGATTCACCATTTGATTATTTACAAATTCTCTCACCTCCATTAAACCTCGAGGGGGCGCTAGTGCCTTTTGACAGCTTTCCTACTTCATCACTTAGTTCTCTGTAAATATGAAGAAAGGAAATTGACTCAAAGGTCACCATTTGTTCTCTTATTGCTCTCAGCAAATGTTGTAGGTGTGGATCATTTATCTGTAACTTTTCATTTGCACAGATCATCTTGGACTCCCCATAAAGATGAAGATTTTGAACCCATTTTTTTTATGCCACTCAGAGGACTGACCATAGAGCTGATAATTATGCCTTATTGTTTGTGCCCGGTCCTGGTGCAAAGGTAATCTCTGTTGGTTGTGAAGCCTAATATTCCAGATCCAGAGATATTATTCAGTTGTGTTTGTAACCCAGGTGTACTGTACACTCATTCCCCCTGCCTTGGGGTTCAGGGAAGCACCCCGAAAAAGGGGGTTCAGGGGAAATGCCCCTAAGACACAGGGGTTTGGGGGCAGCACCCCTAAGATACGGGGGTTTGGGGACAGTGCCCCCGAGAAACGGGAGTTCGGGGGCAGATCCCCCGAGAAAAAAAAATTTGGGATGTGTGTTGGCCAACAGTTTTGCAGACCCATGGTATTAGGTTAACCCTAGAATTTTCCCATTGTATTTCCCCTATAAAATAAAGCATTGTAAAACGACTGAATATGGTATTGTATTGTATTGGAAGAGAGACTGTGAGGGTGTGAAGAGGAAGTGCAGCGGTTTTTCTAAAGGTTGTATCCCTTCACCTTTCTGGACTGTAATAAAAGGACTAGCAATTTCTTTGTGGATGTAGCCCATCATTTGGGTGAACCACATTATATCTGTGTCTCTCTGTAATGTTTTAATGTGTTTTGCATCTTGTTAATGATTTAACTGTATATATGTTATTGCTCTGCGGTCCTATTTTCTAACAATTGGTGTCAAAGCCAAAAGGTCTATTTGGTTGGTAAACTCGCAGGAAAGAAGGGTTCCTAGTTCGAGTGGGAGCAATGGCGGAAGAAGGAAAGTTTAGGGTCGAGAAATTTAATGGCCAAAACTATCAGTTATGGAAGATGCAAATGGAGGACTATCTATACCAGAAGGATATGTACCTGTCGTTGGGCGAAAAAGCAAAACAGTCGACAGCTATGAAGAATGAAGAATGGGAGGTTCTTGATAGAAAGGAACTAGGAACAATACGGTTGTTCCTGGCTTCGTCGGTGGCATTCAATAGTTTGAAAGAAAAAACAATAGAGGCTGTGATGAGTGCATTGAGTAAGCTCTACGAAAAACCCTCGGCTTCTAACAAGGTATTTTTAATGAAGCGTTTATTTAATATGAAGATGTCGGAAGGTGGACCTGTTACTGACCATTTAAATGAGTTTAGTACACTTACCAGTCAATTAAGTTCTGTAAAAGTGAACTTTGATAATGAGGTTAGGGATCTTCTAATCTTGTGCTCATTGCCAGAAAGCTGGAATAGCTTGGTCATGGCTGTAAGTAACTCTATCCCTAGTTCAAACACTCTTAAGTTTGATGATGTTGTTGGTGTTATTCTTAGCGAGGAAATGCGAAGAAAAAGCACAGGTGAGACATCAGGTAATGCATTGACCATGGAGAGCAGAGGGAGACAAAACGAGAGAGGAAGGAGCCCAAGAAATCGTAGCAAGTCTAAAAGGAGAAGATCCAAGTCCATATTCGGAAAAATAGAGTGTTGGAACTATGGTAAGAAAGGACACCTGAAGAAATACTGTAGAGCACCGAAGAAGAAAGGTGAGAGGCAGCAAGAGACTACCCAGGAAGCTAATGCAGCAGGTGATGTGTTACTGCAAGATGCTTTGATTCTTGCATTAGATAATACTAGTGATTACTAGGTAGTAGATTCAGGGGCTTCATGTCATGCTACACCCCATAGGAAATTCTTTCATGATTATGTTCAAGGTGATTTTGGGCATGTGTTATTGGGGGATGATGAACCATGTAAAATTGTTGGAAAGGGTAAGGTACGAATTAAGTTAAATAATGGAAATGACTGGTTGCTAAAGGATGTAAGGCACATTTTTGAAATGAAAAGAAATATGATCTCAACAGGGCAGTTGGGAGATAGCGGTTGTTTGTCTACGTTTGGAGAAACGTGGTGGAAGATCACTAAAGGATCACTGGTAATAGCAAAAGGAGATAGGGGAGGTACATTATTTTTATGTCCTCATAATACTATTTATTCTATCTTTGTAGCTTCCACAGAAATGGGTGAGGCGTTGTGGCATCATAGGCTTGGCCACATGAATGAGAAGGGGATGCAGATTCTCCACTCAAGGAAACTACTTCCAGATCTGAAGCAGGTAAGTTTGGAATTCTGTGAGAACTGTGTTTATGGAAAACAGAAGAGAGTTAGATTTCTCAGG
>LPNX010893456.1:402227-413800 GCA_001517045.1 Pseudotsuga menziesii
ATGAGGGCGTGAAGAGGAAGTGCAGCAGTTTTGCTGCAGGTTGTATCCCTTCACCTTTCTGGACTGTAATAAAAGGACTAGCAATTTCTTTGTGGATGTATCCCATCGTTTGGGTGAACCACGTTATATCTGTGTCTCTCTATAATGTTTTAATGTGTTTTGCATCTTGTCAATGATTTAACTGTATATCTGTTATTGCTCTACGGCCCTGTTTTCTAACAATATCTGTCTTTATTGCTTATTTAATAAATAAGATACCTCCAGTTCCCAAAGGAGGTTCCCCTTGGCTTGCTCCATCAAAGAATCCCCATGGAATGTTTCTGTCTATAATCGATGCTTTGAGCACTCTTATTGGTTTTTGTTTGGGTACCAATTGATGATCCATTACCTTATGTAAAAGCACGTTAACTATTATTTCTGTGGATGTCCATGTGTTTTTGAAAATATCTCTATTTCTTGTTTCTCATATAGTGAAAACAAACAGAGCTGGAAACGCTTCGTGGTTACATACCCTTTCATTGCTCCACCACTTTTTCATTCTGTGCTCTAGAGACTCGTCCTCTTCTGGGGTTGTGGAAGGTTCTAGCTTATTGGTGATTTGTTTCCACACTATTCCTAGATACGTTTAATGGAAAAATAGATGAGAGTTTGTTTCACTTTCAGCTTTGCACGGTAAGCAATAACCAGGCCCATTGAAGCCTCATTTGAGTAGAGCTTCCCACGTCAACAATTTATTATTCAATGCAAACCATAAGGGAAGCCTGAATTTTCCAAATTTTTGACCACCAGCAGCACTTTGTTAACTACCACTCTAATTGGATCGCTGCTTCGTATCCCAGCTTCGCTGAAAATTTTCCATCCTTGTAATGTTATGTCCATATTAATTTGTTCTATTCCTCTGCTAGGTGTATGAAGTTCACCCTGAGCTATTTTATGTAAAAGCTCCATTATGTTGCTTCATTTCTAGTGAGCTCCAATTCCTGAGTTGATTTCCACACTGTGCCTCTTTGGTTATGATCAGTGTATGTGCTCGCATCCACTAATACTCTTATTTATCTTCCCTTTAGGTGTGAAATGAGTGGTTCTGTCAATCCGTAAGTATATCCCAAGCCTTCCCAGGGGTCCTGGCCTATTCTGATTTTTATTCCATCGCCTACCTGCCAGGCAACCCAATTGCCTACTATTAGAAAAGCTACCACAAAATCCTTCCAGCACAACGATCCTCCTTTGTGAGATTTTTTTGGTTGTTAAAACTATTCCTCTATGGATGTGTTTGGGCAGTATTTTTCTCTCATAGTTCTTTCCCACAAATTATCAATATTCTACACCATCCTCCATGGAGATTTGGCTTCCAAATCTTTACAAAAAAGATCTGGGTTCTTAATTCCCCAGCCTCCTCTAGATTTAGGGAGTATTATCTTCGTCCACTTTACTAATGGAATACGTTATGCTTTTGTGCTTGCTGTCCATAAGAATGATAAACATTTTTTCCTAATCTTTGTTAGTATGCCCTTTGGAAGGTATGAAATTGAGGCCCAGTAGAGGAACCGGTTTGTCCACAATCACACTCTGCTCTCAATTTTTTTATAGAGACACACCCAATCTTGTTAAGAGTAGGCGTTTGGTTTTAGCTGAAAACCTAGATAATTGAAGCATTATGTCATTAGTGTTATGGAGACTAGAATTAGATCCTTAGCCTATGTTAGGATGTCCTCCTCAACATTGTTGTGTGAAAGCTTCGATTTCTCGAGGTTGATCTCCATCCCTGTTTCATTTTGATATTTTTTAGGTACTTTAACCAGATTCTGTAGATTGCTAAAGGTTCCATCCCCAAACATGAGGACATCATCCACAAATAAAACATGTGTTATCTCAATTTGATTAGAAATTCTTACCACTTTTATCAGCCTTACCTCTCTTGCATTGTGTAATGATCTTCTCAGTGCTTCTACAGCTAACAGGAACAAAAAGGGAGAAAGGGGGCACCCCTGTCTCAAACCTCTGGATGGGCGAAAAAAATTGGATGGTTATCCATTTATAAGGACCGCGAAAGAGGCATACTGAATACATCCCAAAATCCACTCCACCATATCCATTGACATTCCTATCGGGATTAACAACAAATGGATGAAAGTCCAACTTACCCTATCATAGGCTTTGGATAGGTATACTTTTAGAGCAAAGGCCGACTGCTTATCCTTCTTGATTGAGTGTAAAGCTTCCTATGCTAGTGACACTGCATCATGAATTTTCCTATTAAACAAAAAACCAAACTGTTCCTTTGTTATAAACTGACTCATGATGGGCTTGAGTCTCTGAGCAATGATCTTGGAAATGATTTTGTAAATCACGTTGCAACAGGAAATATGTCTAAAATCCTCAAAGGTTTCCCCTCTTTGTTTTTTTGGTATTAGTGTGATGAATGTGGCATTCATAGCCCCTAATATTTTTCATGTCCTCTGGGATTCCCTAACCACCTTCATAATATCATCCTTCAACATATCATAGAAACCTAGAAAGAACTCCATGGTAAATCCATCTGGCCCTGGACTATTCCCTTTCTGAAAGGAAGATGTGATTTTATTAAGCTCTTCCTTTGTCACTTCTTCCATCAGAGCTTGTTTCATTTCCTCTGTAATCAACCGAGGGAAAAGATTTAATACCTCTAGGATTTCATAGATGGGGCATCCTGGTGGTGCTATGAATCTTTTTTGGAAGTGATATACTACAGCTTTTGTCTTTTCTTTGAACATTTGGGTTGTGCCTCTTGCCTCATACTTAATTTCTAAGATGGTATTGATGTTCCCCCCGTGTGATACAAACCTATGGAAGTATTTTGTATTCTTATCCCCAGCTCCCAACCATAAGGATCTGCTCTTGAGTCGGCTGATTTTTTCCTCATGTGCTAAGAGGAGTCTGCGCTTTTTCTCTTCCATTCTTAATTGAAGTAACTCATCTGAAGAGAACACATGTGTAGTGTTAGAACTGTGATGTTTTGTATTTTTTAATCAATTTCCTTAAGATCCTTATGTTTTGAGTTTCTTTGATTTCTTCCCCATTATTTCGATAGTTTCTTAATTGTTGTTAGGTTCTCCATCATTTGAAACATACACCCTTCTGTGGATTGAACCTCTATTGGCTTCCAGTTTTTATTTACCAACTCCCGATACTCCTCATAATCTAGCCAGTTTGGATTGAACTTGAAAGGTGTTGGAGGTTTTTCCTCCGTCCTGGTAATTGAAAGAGTAATTGGCCTATGATATGACAGGCCGCCTGTTTCTACTATAGATTTGAACACCAAATTGTCTCATATCATGCCTTCTGAAAGTAATAATCTATCCAATCATTTAGATATTACTTGGTCCCCTCCTATGTTATTCCTCCATGTGAGTTCTATCTAATTAGGCTGGAGGTCTATTAACTTCTTCTAATCAAATAAGGAGCTAAAGAAATTGGCTAATGCATCCAATAGTGCATTTTCCCCCACACTTCTCCCATTGTCATGGTTAGATTCAAGTCCCTACCAAAATTAGGTTGTCATGGTCCAATGCTCCATTCTTGGTTAGGGTTTCCCAATAACTCCTCCTGTCATAAAAAGGGCCATATACGTTTAGGAAGTAAAACTGAGTCCTAGTTTTTGTGTCTTCCAATTCTGTTCTATATCATCCTTGAAAGTGGAATTAGTATGACAAATAATGTATGGACTCCATGTTGTTATCAAACCCCCTGAGTGACCCTCTGCATCTAAGCCTTCCATCCGCTAATCCTTCAGAATTGCCCTCAACGCCGCTTTTGATTTTTCCCCGTCTGACATTGTTTCTTGTACCACTATTATTTTTGGCTTTTTTAAGTCTATTATCCTACGCAGGGCTATTAATTTAGAGGCCCCTCCTATCCCCCTCACGTTATAAGATAGAATAAGCATTAAGGACTCATAATTGGGGTTTTTTTCACTCTAAGAGCCCTTCCTATAATAGCTTATTTGCCTTCCAAGATTTCCTTGGTCGCTTGTATATGTGCTTTGTTCAAAAAGGATTTTCTTCCAGCAATTGATTTTTGTATATGACTGTGGGCTAATCCCCTTGTAGATATTGAGTTGTTATCTTTTCCTGTTCTGGACCTCAAATTGTATCCCTTACATTTTTCCAACGAGTTCTGTTTTGTTTCAACGGGTACCAATACTTCTTTTGTCAACACCTTTGATGAGGTGTTAGTGGCCTTGGATCCCTCTAACCCAATGGTCTTTGTAAATGAATTAACAAATAAAGGGACAATGGTAGTATTAGTACCTTTAGGTGTCGTTGTGTGGCTAGAATCATCCAATTCTTCACCTTTCTGAAATGCGCCCGAAGCTGAAAGCGCCTCCTTCTTTGTCTCTTCGACCATCCTAGACTGTTGTTCAACCATCTCCGTCTCCACTTGCCTAACTTCAGTTTCAGGTTCTATGATTTCAACCCCTGTCTTCATGGCAACCCGCATTTGCTCACTGTCTATATTTTTAATCCAAAGTTTTTTATAGACATTCTTCTGCCTTCCTGTAATCACTGGACAGTTCTTTTGTATATGCCCAACCTCCCGACAATTGAAACAATGAAAAGGAAATTTCCAATAGTCGATTCGTTGAGTTCAAATGCTCCCATGCATTTTGATAACAATTTCCTCATACAAACCTTCTCTCATATCTAGCTCTATTAAAAATCATGCACATCTTCTGTCTATCTTATTTTCCCAGTCATCCTCGAGCTTGATAAACTTCCCAATTTAGTTTCCTATTTCCTCGAGGATGTGTTGCTTCCAAAATACCATTGGTAACCCAGGGAGAATTGCCCAAATTTGTTGTGAATTATGAGGTTCCCTTCAGGCATTAAAATTAATATGCCATTTTCTTAGAATTAACCTGGACGGTCCCTAGTTCCAGCTTCGTTGATGCAGCAAGGTGTTGTCCTCCTCCTTTAAAATCTTGAACATAAACCATCCTCTAGGTAAAACATGAAAAATGGGGGGTATAACCCAGCACTGGGTTCCAGTTTCGTTCCATCCACACCACCGACAATGAGCTCCCTGTGATTTTACCGCAAAATCTCCGTACTAAAGAAAAATTTAGATAATCAGGAATGTCTATAAGCTGAATGTCTCTTCCTATAGCCAGCCATGGATATGATTTCTTCGCTCCCATCCCTTTAGTTTTGGATTTCGTAGCCATCGTGGAGCCATCAGTTTTCACAGGAATTTTCTCACACGAATCTTAGCCTCCTACATTTGAATATGTAATCATTACCCTACGCGGGGTGACGTGATCCTTTTCCAACATTTCGTCGACAGTGCTAAAGATCGAGCCTTGTAAAGTTTCATCCTCATAATCTACTTGATCATCATACATTATCGCCTTAGTCTTAGGACTGCACCTAGGGGAGAAAAACTCTTCGTAAACAATGTAAAACATAAAAATAGTTCACCACCATTTTAATTTTAATATTATTACATTTAAATATTTAATTTATTTAAAAATCCATTGAAAATATGAAATTATTCAAAAATAATAATATTAATTGAAATTTTAATTATAATAATATATTTATTTATTTTTCAGAGGAAAAAATATCAGCCTTTGTTATTCATATGAATCAAAAGACATCTTTTACATATCAGCATGACTGCCAATCCAGGACCATCACACATATAAGTGACAATACATAACAGCTGCCAAACCGGATCCATCACATATGAGAACAAGTGACAATAACATAACAACAAAAACAAAAAAGTAAAAGTCTAATCGTAGCAGACTTTTCTCATCATCCCTGATAAATCAGGTCAGAAGGAACTGAGAGATATCAAAGATGAACTTCAGAACATACAATCAGAGCAATATATGCTGGCAAGAAGAACTCAACAAGAACAGAAAGTGATACTCTGTCAACTGCTGAAAACATGCTGAATAAAAGTATTAATCAGCTACTCTAAAAGAGATTGAGATTGCCCTGATTCACAATTAAACCATCTATAGTTTCTGAAAAAGAAACAACTCCCATATCCAATTTCAGGCCTTGTTTGGAGAGTGCATCTGCCAGCAAATTATGCTCTTGATATGTATGTTTAAAGATCATTGGCAGGACCTTTTGAAGCATAAGTCTTATGTCAAAACACCAGTGCATCAGTGATGGAACATCAAGTGCATAATTTCTGATAAGCCAAGAGATAATCACCATGGAGTCTCCATAAATAAGCTGCAGTGGGATACCCATCAATAGACTGACTCTAAGAATTCCCCAACATGCCAATAACTCAGCTCTAGTATTCGAACTACTCCCACAGCCCATTGAGAAACTGAAGTAATGTGAATCATTGATAAAAATCACATAACCTGATCCACCAATATTCTCCGCAGCTGCTCCATCAAAGAAGCCACATGAGAAACATTTAACCGGTTCAGGGCCAATATTGCGGATTTTTTGGTTTTTCAAAGGCACAGGAAAAGTGTTTATCATTCCGTCAATTTTGGCAATCAACAAAGAGGAGGCTGGTTTCTTATTTTCAAATATGCAGAGATTTCTTAATAGCCAGATTCCCCAAAAAATAAACAGAGGCAGGTAGCTGTAAGGAGCAGAACTCGTAATACGAGAAAACCAAAGGCCCAGAAAGGAATGAACAGAGCTGGTAATGGGAAAAGAGCAGCTGAATTTTTTCTCCAAATGAAAGAATATACGGGCAGAAAAAGGACAGCTGAAGAAAAGATGATGGATAGTTTCCAGGTTACCTTCACAAAGAACACATCTACTTGGCCCATTGAAGCCTCTAGACTGCAGTTGCTCCCAAGTTAATATTTTCCGATATATCAATAACCAGATAAAGCATTTTATTTTCAGAGGAATAGTCACTGTCCATAATATTTTCAAAACTTTGTCATTTAATTCTGAACAGCAATCAGAGGTTATACAGGAATAACCTTCAGCAGTAGATAACGGCCCTGTATACTTACCGTGAGACCAGGATAAAATATCATTTTGATCCTTTAGCCATATACGGCCAAATTCCAAACCTCTAACATAATTTTCCCATATAGTTTTCCATTCACCGATAAGATCAAGGTCATCTGCAGAGAACCAATAACCTGTAGCATTGGGAGTTTGATTGCGAGCCTGAGCTAATGTACATATACCATAATCCTCTAAATAATCACGTAAACCTCTAGGCAGGGAGAAGGGGGATCCCCTACCCACAATTGGGTCTGCACCCAGGCAAATGGATTCTCCATTTCCAACTTGCCAGATAATACCTTTACCGATCCAAACCAAAGTAGTCATAAAGCCTTTCCAAATAATTGAAGCATTGTTGTAAATGAAGTTTTTTTCCCTGAGCCAAAGGTGAAAAGGTTTATTTTTCAGGTATTTAACAGTAATGAGAAGATTCCAGATGCCCTTGTTCTTTACTGCCCACCAAAAAGATTTCATTCTCAAAGAAAAACTAAAGCTAGGGAGATGTTTTATACCCCAGCCACCAAGGGAAGTGGGCCTAGCCAGAAGATGCCTTCCTGGAAGAAGATCCCCATAGAAAAAAATAGATCAGCTTCCTTAGTTTATCTAGGATTGAAGAAAGAATAATATTGTTAAGACGTTAATATTATTATTATTACTTAAAACATAATAACATGCATTTTTTAAAATTTATTAAATTTTTATTTAAAATATATTAAAATTTTATATAAATGAATCTTTATATCATCTTATATAAAATTGGAATTAATATATATATATAAATAATTTATATTATATAGAATAATAAAATGTAAAAAAGATACTCCTTCCGGGTTGCTTCATGTCCTAAATAACTTGTTTCATATTTCAACTAGAATGATTAGGTAAGAGGTCCTCCTTCCAACAATTAGTTACCACACATTAATTGGTGGGTAAGACCACACACTTCATTGTTAGGATCGACAAAAGGGCTGCCAAAGTCATAATGAAACAAGCGGGTAGAGGTTGTCGCGATCGAGCGGAACTACACCTGCTCTAGTTGAGCTCTAGCGATAATGAATTGTATCATATCGAATAATGAAAACATAAAAAAGATTCAGACATATAACAATAATTGTATTATATGGGTTTTTTAATGTATTTATGGGTAGATACTTGTTTTTTTATTAAATATGAGTAATTTCAATTTGAAAAATTAGGTTGAGGGCTGATTTGCTTGTTGCATCGAGAGAAGCGAAGTGCTCTTCAATTCAGTATGGGGAATCCTGTTACGTTAGTCACGTTATGCTAGCTGACATAAATAAAAAATATTAAAAAAATGAAAAATATAAATTACATATAAACTTAAATAAATAAATAAAATTAAACTAGTATAGATCCATTTTAAACCCGGATCTATCAAGTACAGAGAGGAATCCAAATGGTAAAAAAATGTACATATCAAGAAACTGGATCCCTCTAGATGCTTGATAGATCCAAGTTTAAAATGGGTCTATGCTAGTTATTAGCAGTTGTTCCACCAACCCGTGTTCCATCAATCAATCAATGTATAATCCCATAGTGAATCAATCAATTAGTGTATAAACTTAATTTTTACCGACCATTAAAAAAATTTAAATGAATTATCATAAAAAAAAATTAAATTATTGGAACTAAAACAATATTAATTCAAAAACTAATAAAAGAGATAGAATTGATTAACATGTTTCAATATTAGTTCTTGAGTATATAGTCCCATAGTGAATCATTAAATTGGTGTCTCAACCTATATTTTGCTTTGTGTAATGATTTTTTTTTAAGTTATTTGATAAAGGAAAAACAACATTAATTAAAACTAATAAAATAGATATAATGGATTCACCTATTTCAATGTCACCTCCCACTCAATGATTTCTTTCCATATAATTATGTTCAAACCTGTAATAAAGAATTCCATCTACCATCAAACCTTATAAGAACAATTCTAAATTTAAGTTTATAACTTTGAATGTTTTTGAGATAAAAACAAAAATTAATATTTTTTATTTTTATAATATATTAACAATTTTAGTAATTAATATGATTTTTTTTAAATTAAAAAAAAAAATTTAAAAATTTATTTATCTATTAAATTCTCAACCATATTTATTAATTTTTTCTGAACATTTACTACCCATTTTAGAGAGATCCATAATCATTTTAAATTTTGAAAACAAAATTATCAAAATATAGAAAAAGATAGATTATTACAATTTTAAAAATAAAAATTATTAAATAATTTAATACTAAAAAATTTAAATATTTAAATATGTATTAACATATCTAGCGTAATTTCAAAACATTCTTATTAATATATTATTAAATAAGGTTATTAAAATAATTTTCAATAAAATAAAATAAAATTTAGACTTATCATCATTGTTTTCAAATAAAATAAAAACTTCAAAACATATTTATTATGTCTCCAACAAGGGGATTATTGGGAGTAATTTGTAGTAATTTTAAAAAATATATAGAAGTTAGACTAAGGTTATGTAATATTTTTTTATCTTTTTATATTTTAATTTGTTAAATGTCTATTTTTTAAGCTTGTTATTGGTCTGGGAAACATGACGTTGCCTTGGATTTCTGTGTTCCAAGACCCGGCGGCGTGGCTGATATCAGCAATGTTATAATATTCCTCGTAAACAATACCTATTACAATACCTATATTTCAGATTTCAAGATCCCTTCTTTAATATTTAGGTTTGCATCTTTATTGATGGCTTACAGAATCCTGCAAATAGATCCGATGCATCTTGCTCGACTACGGCACTCTGACCCTACAATGCTTATAGGTTGCCCCGTGCCCAAAAAGGTTTAATTCTACTTTGTTTTGACATGGTAATAAAAACCTCCCAATTTTAGGTTGCTTTTAATTCCTTATGAAATATCTGGTATAAATGTTATGGAAAAAAAAACTCCCTCCCACTTAAAAAATTAAAATTAAAATATAAAATCCTCTAAATTTTGTATTGAGTTGATTTTTTGGATTATTCTAACATTGAGAGTGACTCGAATACCTCCATGGCTTATGAAAGCATTAATGATTAAAGAAAAGTTCCCATCATCACAATCCTACCCTGTGTGACGTCAAAGTAAATTCTGAAGCCTTGATTTGCCTTTTGGTTGTTGTGCGTATTCCCATGCATATTTTAATTACCGTTGTTTGTACGAATTAAATATACCCACACCACTTTCGATGTGATCCATTGACAGGATAGAGTTCTTATTATAATTTTCAATATTTTAGTTTTTATAAAGTTTGGATTCAACATTAAATATTGAACTTTTAATCTTGTCTTATGAATTTAAAAGACAAGAATTTAAATTTCCCAATACACATTGCCGCATAAGAAGATAAGGAAGGTTATTATTCAACGCCACCTTCAAAGAAAAAATCTTTAATGATATATGATTCATCCAAACAAAACGATACCCTATCTTGTCATGAGGGAGCCATAAAGTATACGACGATTCTGCCACGACAGTAATTCACAATTATGGTTGAGGATTGATAAATGCCAATGCATGATGGAAAAGTTATTACATCATCTTCAGCGAGTTATCTGTTGGTTGTGAATGATCCATCGGGAACAGTACACTAGCGGCGGCCAGCTAACATTTCTTTGGCGTTCTGAACATCCATCCAATTGACTAGGACGAACGTCAAAGATCTCTTTATCACGGCATTTAACAGATTATTGTCAGCATTTGAGCTTCTGGAAATGCTCCGTACATTTCTTAGGCTTATTCCAAATTGGTCGATGCTATATATATTTCTATCTCACAATCTTCCTCGAATTTTCTGAAACAGCGAGTATCTATCTCTATTTTCTTTATATTTCGAAGGAATCACAAAGGCTTAGAGTTATTAGGGAGAGATTGAATACCCGGTACCCGGAAAGCAAGCTCGCATGGCCGCATGGAATTTCATGAGAAAAGATTATGTAATAGAATGTACAGATGCTCCACTTAAGTATGAATTCAAGGTAAGATTGCAGAATCATGAGGTTTTATATTTATATATATATAGTGGGAAGCTTTCGGGCCTACGAGGAGCTTATAAAACCCAATGACGGAATAAACCGATAATCCAATGATGGAATCAAGTGAGCAAGGGCCGGCTTTCTTAAAAGTAAAGAACATCGTCAAGGTGGCCTGCAAAAGATATTTTTTTGGGGAAAATGCATGTTTACGAGGAAGAGTAAGTAAGACAAAGCAATGATATACCCCAACCTTTCATTGCAAACGCCTATCAGCTGGGCATACCATGAATACGACTGACCTTGACCGCTTATCCGTGATTTAAAAAAAGAAGGATTTCTTTATATTCTGATAGAGGTTGGTTAAGCACCGCACCTAACACCGTATAGGAAGGCAAAGCCTTACCAATGGATAGATTATTTATACAGCTCAATAAGGTAAGGCGACGAAGCAAGCCCTCCTAGATTTATTGATTGTATCAAATATATTGGTAGAGGATGTTGAATAATCCTTCGGGATTACTTGTAAATAATATTTCAGTTATTAGTTAGTAAAATCTAGTTAATAATCTCGTTATCTAACTGTAGATAACGG
>LPNX010893514.1:0-17083 GCA_001517045.1 Pseudotsuga menziesii
AGGAGCTTGATCAGGCTCTATCAAAGTCCACAGAATTTCTCACCAAGAAATGGTCAGAATTTGCAGTTACACATCTAAATGCCATCACTAGCGTAGCAAAGCACATGTCGGAGTTGAAGGACTTAGCAGAAAAATCACTGACTGGCACTGCAACAACCAGCGCCCCGGTCAGTGCGCAGCCAAACCTAAGGCAATGGCCGGCCCGAGATAACAAAGGCCAATTGTTGAGCGCAACCCTCATATTAACGGATGCAGCATCCCGTTCAGAGATGAGTATGAAGGTTGGAATCGATTACACCAATATGTCCATGACAGAGCTACATCTCCAAAACAGATCACATTGGTATGAGTTTTGGATGAGGCATTTCGATGTCTTCCTGACTTCGACGTACAGTTGGTCGAGGAACCCGAACAAAGATTAGTCAGGCTGAAAGACTACGCACAGCAGTCTCGCAATGAAATAGAGAAGCTCAAAGCAGAACATGAGGCTCAGATTTTGGAGCTTCAACTCCGCATCAACCCGGAGATCCCACCAGAGGTTGGGGAGCAACGCCGGGCAGACATTCAAGCCTCCGCAGCCAAACTATCGGATATTGCGAGCAGCACAGCAAAGCTGCTAGACGACAGTGTTGAAGCTTGGACCACCCTGCAGGAACATCCAGAAGTCAAACAGCTGCAAGAAACCATCAGGTAGCGGCAGACAGAGTTGGATGCAGTAAAAGTGGAAATTAAGACTCTGCCGCTTATGGAGAAAATGCTTAAGGTAAAGCGAAGCAACGAACTGCAAGAAACCATCAGGTAGCGGCAGACAGAGTTGGATGCAGTAAAAGTGGAAATTAAGACTCTGCCGCTTATGGAGAAAATGCTTAAGGTAAAGCGAAGCAACGAACTCCAGCAGGAAATTGAGTCATGCAGGGCAAAAGCAACAAAAGTAGAAAATTCTATGCAGGCACTTATCAATGAAGCTTTCGAGTTGAGTACTACTGTGGACACCCAACTCAAGGTTCTAAGGGAATATGATGCATTTACATAGGAAAAGGCCAGCGAAGCATCAGCTGCAGTATTACAGGAGTTGGTCGAAAAGGAGCAAGTAGCCGACAAAATAATGCGAGGCCTCAACAACTGGTACGCTATCTTTGCTGACATAGTTCGCCTACTAGAGGAGAAGTNATTACTGGAGTTGGTCGAAAAGGAGCAAGTAGCCGACAAAATAATGCGAGGCCTCAACAACTGGTACGCTATCTTTGCTGACATAGTTCGCCTACTAGAGGAGAAGTAGAGTGTCCTGGGACGGGACACTAGTGAGTCTTAGGGGCCTGTTGGGGCTCCAACCTTAGTAGTCCTTGAGTGTGGTAACTCCGCGGTTTTTGTGAAAGTTTGTAAGCGGGGTTACAACTCTAAATAGTCTTAGGGGTGTCGGGGTTAAGTCAAATCTCCCTTTTTGTAATAAACTCATGGTTTAAGCCCAGGGTTTAGGGTTCGGGGTGCCCATGGTTTTGTAATAGTGCACTATATAAATAAGCACTCTTGTAAAGAAGTGAGGTTAGGATTTTATGTATGAGGAATTGATGCGAAGCTAAGGCTATTTTGTACAAAA
Organism: Pseudotsuga menziesii; assembly: GCA_001517045.1. NCBI lineage: Eukaryota > Viridiplantae > Streptophyta > Pinopsida > Pinales > Pinaceae > Pseudotsuga > Pseudotsuga menziesii. The sequence continues at coordinate 1,598 of LPNX010893514.1, forward strand.
AGGTTAAGTCCCAACTGTGTGCATGGATGACCTCTGCAGCTGTGTGCGCAGAGGGTTTGTAAGTGATTAAGAAGATATGCAGCTGTGTACGCAGAGGCCTGTAGCTGTGTGTGTGGCTTTAAGGACTTAAAGGGATCTGTAGCTGAGTGCGCAGATCAGAACTGTGATTTTGTAAAGAGTTGAATAAAACACAATTTTGTGGATGTAGCCCCTACACTGGGGGTGAACCACGTTATATCTGGTGTTGTGGTTCTTGTGTTAATTTTGTTATGTTCTTTATGCATTGATAAATATATATATATCTGATAAGTAAGATCGCTACTAAAATACTAGCTTCGTTGTGAATTCCCAGTAAGGGTTAAGCAAGTCACTATTTTTTTATCTAACTGTGAAGATATATCTGTGAATGCCGAAGTACTGTGTTAATTGATTATAAGTTATTAAAGGCTAAAGGTACAGTAATATCCCTCTTCTGCTTGCAAAAACCTGATTCTGCGGCACCCCATAGTTGTTTCGGGTGAGACTGCAACCTGTCGCAGGTTGTTGCTGAAAGGGCCAACACTGTGGGTCTTTTGTTGGTGCAAAGTAAAAGGTCTAAACCCGGGTCTGCCCTATTTCTCAACACCCATGAGGTTGAGAGTGGTTAAGGAATCCTTGGAGGAAACCATGTGGTTGGATTCTCCAGAATCAATCAAGTAAGCTTTCGATCGAGTGAGGCCATATTTCAAGGCATGGAACTCTCATGATATTTCATCGATTGTCTAGAATCATACTTCTTTTCTCTTTGTGGAAGAGAAATATGGTTATGTTTAAGGATGGTGGACAACTGGTCGATCTGATTCTCCATGCACTGGATTTCATCCCCTATTACAATAAGGACACTTAGTCTTTTTGAACTTTTTCTTCTTCTTTGAACTTGAGGCTCCTTCAGAAGTCTTCTGATTCTCTCTTGGATTTGAATCAGATGCTTTATGCTCCTTCCCCTTGTGTTTCCATTTACCTTGCGCATTGGTTGAGTCTGACATCAGAAGAGCTTAGTTCTTGGAAGTTTGGAGGACTCCATTTGGACCAACTTATCATGCTCCTGTATTAAAGACTTGACAAAGCCATCAAGTGAAGGAATATTCTAAATGGGGATGGAATCTCTTCTGAAATGGAAGGTAGAGACGAAGATAGAGTATTGAGAACCATGTTTGCTGAGCACAGAGAGCACAATTTTCTCATCCTTCCTCTTTATTACGCATTGCTTACATTGTAGTACTAGAGACTTGAATTTTGTGAAAAACTGCTGGATAGTCTCGAAACTACTGGGATGCAATGCTATTAGCTTGTTCTCCAAGATGTGCCCCCAAAGCTCATCTTTTTTTCCAAACAATAATTTGGGCTTCTCCCAATATTCTCTGGGACTCTTTGATCCCTCAAGATGAAAGAGGAGATCCTTGGAGATGTGAGTGCAAAGGAAGCCAATTGCTTCATCCAATCGGTTCAAGAATGTTTTTTTGTCAGTAGGATGATGAGGTTATGTCTCTCTGCGCATAGACATCCTAAACATGCCAAGCTTGCGTAAGGAGACCTGCATATCTTCCCTCCAATCAACATAGTTGAAGGGTGTAAGGATCTGGGATACAAGAGTGGTAGAATCCATCAATTCTTCCTTCTGAATAGTCAATTCTTCAATTGAGTTACGTAGCATTTGTAAGAAACACTGCAAAATAAAAACAATTCGCAATCATGTCAGAATCAAGCCTTCCATCTTGACATGTACACTTTCTCAGGGTCTGCCACGCCCACAAAGATTTCTCTGAACGAATCCAAAGTTAGTAATGCACACTTTGCGGGACTTATGTGGAAACCCAGCTGCTTCTGGTGTACAATGGATATTGGATAGACTTGTTGCATGCCTGAGTAGGATATGCTACCATGTTAAATTATTGTTCCATTGATCTTCAAGAAATTAGAGAAATTGAATTGTTGTATTATTATACAGTGTAATGGAATGAAAAATACAGACTAAACAAGACAATTTTCATAGAAAATGGATAAGGATTGCTCAGTATAATTACAGTATAAACTTCATTTATTCCAGCAGTATACATGAATGTTACATAAAGGAGAATTCGAATCATGTGAATATGATTCGAATCTACCAACTTAATCTGACTGCATGGCTAACTAGAAGTGTCTAAATCACTATCGAAGCTCAGTGAATCTAACTTCATATGTCTAATTAAGTCTCTCGATCAGTTAAACCAGTTAAGCTGATGTGGTAGGTGAGAAGTAGGTGAGAATAGGAACCTACCCACATGCAACCATGCAATACTGGTGCTAACTGAACTGGAGTACATATAACTAAATGTAACTGGAGCATAACTTAGCTTAACTAGTTACCAACTACCAAAAACTGAAGGAGGTTGGTGGCGGCACTCCCAATGGCTCCTAAATTGTAGGGATTGGTCTCATAGGAACATAAAATGATGCATGAAGGTGTAGTTAGTTGAATTTAACCTCTATATGTGTTTCCCACACTCTATTGATTGGTACTAGTGGCACCAATAGCCCAAGTGGACCCAACGGTGCTAGTGGACCCAATATTAGTTAATGACTCCTAAGTTAGGAAAATATAATCTAATAGACAAGTACATACAAGGAAGGGTTATAAATCCTAACACCATAGTCCTCTTATAGATATCAAAAAGGGATATGGGTGGTACACATGGAATAATAATCGTAAGGGAGAATACCTTGTGGCTTCTAGAATTGACATATTTCTGGTTATGGAGGACATTGGGAGAGGTTCTGGGGAGGTAAATGCGAGTGTACTTCCGGTTGCGGGGCCATACCATTGGCCCATTAGCATCAAATGGGATTGGTAGAATTCCATATTGAGAAAACCTTTTAGGTTTGAACAATTTTGGTTGGAGCATAAATATTTCAAGGATTTGGTAGGTCAATGGTGGTAGGAATTGATTCCCCCCAAAGGTACAGGAATGTACCGATTCCAGCAAAAGCTAAAGGCTCTCAAATCCCAAATTCGCATGTGGAATATGGAATACTTTGGGAACATTTTTCAAGATAAGAGGAGGTTTATTGAGGGTATTGATAATATCCACTAGAGAGGAATGGAGGAAGGATGGGATGAGGAATTGAAACATAAGGAGAAAGATCTGTTGAATCAATTGGAAGTTAGGGAAAAACTGGAGGAGATATTCAAGAAACAAAAATCTAGGAATCAATGGTTATAGGAAGGTGAGAATAATACCAAATTATTTCATAATCCGTTCATCCATAACAGACATAGGTCAAAGATTCACAAACTAAGGAAAGTCGATGGCATCTAGGTTGAATCTAAAGGAGAAATTGAGGAAGAATTGGTTCACCACTTTGAGGAGATAACAAATGAGGATAGAGGTGATATGAGTCAAGAGATAGCCAGAATCATGAGAGAGCATAATGAGATGTTGGTTAAACCAATATCTATTCAAGAGGTGGAGTAATTTGTGCATCATATGGCCTCAGGCCCAAGCATTAGGGCCAAATGGATTCACTACCAATTTTTTCCACTTCTTTTGGGACCTGATAAAAGAATAAATTATGGAATAGTGGAGGAATCAAGGAGTAACCGTGGACTCTTAAAGGATTTTAAAACCACTTTCCTAACCCTGATTCTGAAAGGGGAGGGAGATGATACCTCGGGTAAGTTTAGAACCATCGCCCTATGTAAAGTCATTTACAAAATTATAACTAAAGTGATAGCCAATAGATTAAAGCAGATCCTACCCGGCCTGATTAGACCGGAACATTTGGGATTTATGGAAGGAAGGTGGATATTGGATAGGATTATCTTGGTTCAAGAAACTATCCATTCTTTGAAAGTCACTAAGAAACTGGGTATGCTGATAAAACTGGATATAACAAAAGCCTATGATAAATTATGTCGGTAGTATATGAAAAGCATTTTGGAAGATTTTGGTTTTGGAATGGAATGGGTGGAGTGGATAATGAATCTGGTATCCACCCCCTTTTCCTCTATTCTGTTGAATGGATCACTGATGATATTTTTTCACCCATCCCGAGGAATTAGACAGGGGGATCCCCTCTCCCCTTTTCTTTTCATCTTAATGGTAGAGGGGATGAGTAAGCTCCTCCAGTACCAATATACAAGTGGAGAGATTTGTGGGCTAAACCTCCACGAGGGAATAGATAAACAAACTCACCAACAATTCATGGATGACACAATGCTAATGGGGAACCCTTCAGTCTGTTGATATTATTATTGTCACCATTTTTGAATGGTAAATTACACTTTTTGGCATCCATTTTGTCATCTTTTTGATAAATTTCTGTCATACAGCTTATCATTCAGCCTTAGGTATGAATATATTTGGATTTATGCAAATTCTGGTTTATTATTATTATTTCACAATTTTATTGATTAAATTTGATATTATTTAGGAGCACATTTGATATATTCATGAATTTGTTTGCAGATTATAATCCTTTGATGAGCCAACAGCTGGACACACATCACACTAGATATGCACAGAGCGCATCAAACTTACCATCTAGCTCGTCGATCAAACCGTGCAATGTTCGCTGGAATATTCCACAATGTTAAAGGATAGAATAGTCTGTAACTGTTATGTGTCCACATGTTTGAATGATAGAATGACCTTCGTTCTAGAAGGCTCATTAGATTTCCTCCTCTGCTCGACACCGTGAAACCACTCCACGTCAAAATGAATGCTCACGCAACATCACCCGCAATGCAGAGCCATCGCACAAGGAAGAAGGAGAAGTGTTGTGTGTTGGCATTCAATCATTTGGTTGTAATAATGGTTGACTAAATTTAGAAGTGATCTACCATTGAAAGGGTCAACCTGCTCATTCCTATAAACACTATATTTATTTTCCTAAAAGTGAGAGTGTAGCGAGCTAGTTTATATTATGTCAATCGATTTCAAAGAGAGACTCTATACTACTGTTTCGAATTTTAATATAAGTTACATCCTTGCTGTGTTTATGATTGTGATCATGTAAAGCATTTAGTAAGTGTGACCCAGATTGATGAGAGGGCCCCTCATCAACCAGTGGTTTTCATTCTTATGTGTATTTTTTGTTATCGCTTTCCCTGCAAATTAGTATAGTTTTATTTCCAGTTTGTTTATACAATTGAATCACTGTAATCATTCATTTCATTGTTTCCTGTAGCATAGGTTATAGTTTGATGTAGTGTTGATAATATAGTTTCATTTCATAGATTAAATAACCGGTTGCGTGCATAGTTTCCTTTTGTTTCCTTTCCAGCCTTTTCAACTTACTGTTCAGTCGTATGTTGACAAGTACCTAGGGTAGATTGCTTTGATATCTTAGGATTAAGTTATAGTAGGTTTAGTTCTATTCATTTTTGTTTTGTCATAGATTTATTTGGTTATATTCTAGTATGTTTAACAATGCAATAGATAATGATGTCTTTATAATTATGAGTTAGTTTAAGTTATTATGTTGTCGAATTTGATTACTAAGTAGATTTACTTACTGTTTTAATGCATTTTGGTTTCATGTGCACAAGATCAGTTGATAATTAGATCATTTAGGATATTTTATAATGTTTTCTCTATATAGACTATCATTCAGACATCCTGTTTAGCCTATCATTCATATCTACCTTCCATTCTGCTATCCAGCCTTTCGTCCAGCCTTCAATATTCTTGTTTTGTTTTAAGCCTGTTTAAAGCTCTGTTTCTTTAGCTTTTGGAATATGTTTTGACTGTGGTAATTAGATAATGGTTATGTTTAGCATTAGGACCATAGGTTAGATTGTTTAAAGTATTTATTAAGTTCTATTCCTATCTTTTACCTCCTTTCATCTTGAATATGTTTTGAGTTATGCTTTGTGATTCTGTTTCTTTTGGTTTCTGATTTCCTTCTTCAATATTGTCATAATATGTGGTAATTATACCTTTAGTTTGGTTTGATTTATCCTTGTGTATGTTAAGTTTAGGGTTAGACACGTTAAAACTCTAAAAAATTACACTAGTACCTTGTAAATTGGTCATAGCTATTAACCCAAAAAATCCCTCACTCAGCTTTACATGTCCTGCAACGCCCAAGGACACCCATACATGACCCCCATTTGACCCCCACACCCTTAAGAAGGCTTAAAAACATGAAAAAGGGCTTAAAAACCACAAAAAGAGCCTAAATAGCTCTCCTAGGGGATAAAACCTCCAAAAAGGGTCTAAAACCCCTCATAGGAGCCTAAAAACCTAAAAGGAGCTAGAGTTTGAGCGAAAGGGGATAAAATCCCAAAAAAGGCGCTAAAGCCCTAACCAGGGGCTTAGAACCCTAAAAAAGCTATAAATAGAGGGGTGGGGGTCACTCTCAAAACATTCCTTCCTTGCATATTGTTATGCTGCCAGAGTGAGTGCTTTGAGACCATTTTTCCTCTCAAGCCATTCACTCTCCCTCTGAGCCATAACTCCCCCATTCTCAAGAGAGGTGCTTCTCCAAGCTAGGGCATGGTGGCCCATCTCCACCCATTGAAGGTATAATGTATGTTTTGTCTTGTTTGCTTAGTTTTTTCTAACCTATTTTTTCTTGCAGGTTTCATGGCCTAACATGTTCTTGCAGGTCTCCATTGTTTGTTTGTAGGTTTTCTAACAAGTTGTATGCAGGGTATTGGATCTAAACCCATAACCTTATGTGCAGAGGGATTTCCATCTCTTTCTTTTCTATTCTTTATTTCCTTTATGTTTCATTTTTCTTGCATAACCACCAGGAACCCTATCCTTCTGTTCTATAGAAGAAAGGTAGCCATTCCTGCCCTGTAGTAAGGGAGAAATCCCTGCTACATAACTGGTGACCATACTGGGTCAATCCCACAGGATCCCTGGGTTTATTTTTCAAAGTTTCAATTTTTAGTTCTATTTTTTTCCCTAGTTTAATTTTTATTTACATTTCCAGTTACTGTTGATCCTCCTCAAGGAAAATCTAAGTCCATTTGGCCACAGTATAGGTTACTGTCGGCCGGATCTGACTCAGGGTAAAAAAAAATTTAGTTTTCGGAGCAGGTCGCTCTTATCAGGTCTAGAGAGGGGACCAGGCCACTCATATGGCCTCACAGGTGTGACCAGGTCACCTATTTAGCCCTGAAAGGTGCGACCCCCTTCTAGAAGTCAGCCCGCTTCTGTCTGCAAATTCTAAGTGACCCCCTCACCCGTTTCTGCAAAAATTTGGAAACCCCCTTGCCACATTTGACCCGAAAAGTTCGATCTGTCACTCAGAGTTTGATTTTTAAAAAATATAAGGACTGTCAGTGCGGCTCAACTGCCTGTCTCCATCCAAACTGTTTTTATTTCTGTTTATGTTCATTTCATTTATAGAACAAAGATTGATTAAATCAAAGTGTAAATCAAAGTGTAAATCAATGCTTAATGGGTTAATGAACATAGCTTGATTAAAATTTACTTAAAATCAACATCTTGCATAACCCTTCCTCCTCTACCCAATCATCACCCTTCGGGGTATTCTGGGATAAGATGAAGGGTGAAGCTCGTATAGTAATAGGCACTTCACCTATTATTTTTCAAATCCACTAAAAATGGGTGACTTGGAAGGTAGAGGGGGTAGAGAAGGAGGGATTCTCATAGTGCTCAGCATCCTCCCTGTTGACCAACCTTGCATCCGGAGGGTGACCTATGGATCTACGTATGGGATTAGTCCCATTGTGTTGAGAGCCCAACGCCCTCTCCTGGTTGAAGAGAAATATAGGTGTAAGGTAGTCACTTAGTCAGGCTATCATAGTTCAGGATTACAAATGGTACATGTCTAAAAATTTCTGATTACTATTTACTGCTTTTCATTCACAAAGTTATGAACTCTATGGAATATTCATAAACCATTTAAGCAGCCACCAGATATAACAGAAAAACAAAAGACATACACACCATACCATATAAATCAACCCAACTCAGTTCATGACACTGAGTGAGCCAGTAAAATTTACAATTTACACTAAGTTAAACATCTGCAGTCTTTGAGGACATAAGTCCATGATTGCCTTAACCGTGGGAAGTACTTGGGCTCAACCCAGAAACTCATTGTGAGGAGTACTACGGGAACCACAAAGTAGTTGGCTACTGAGACGAATTGCCAAGCGAAATGGGAAACGACCCCCACCGATTGAGTAGCACTCCCATGAGGAAAAATCCAAGCACTGTCTTTTGGCAGTCTTGGTGGCCGAGTGACCACCTACAGCCAATAGGAAGCCATTGAAATTGAGGTCCAAAACTAATTACCACCATTTTGACATACAAATTTGACATGATTGATCTTTCATGCTCTTCCTCACGCCTAAGAGGTGAACCACCACAGTTTGGGTCATTAAATCGACATCGTTGAGACCATTCTCAATGACCTTCCACACCATCAGAAGACCACACAACCTTTGATTCAGATTCAGACCCATATCAGTTTGAACCAGAAGTGCACACTGCATCATCAAGCCCCATGGCTGGTGCGAACCCATATCCATTTTTTGACATAGCAATTGCTATTGGACCCATGTCCACACCACAAACTATCACCAAAAACCCGGTAGGTGGCCCCAGTATGGTTATTTAAATCATCATAAGCCGGCTACCACCACCCATATTGACCAGTCAAGCTATCCCACTTGCAACACATGGTAGAAGTGGCCCTTCCACCTACACTTCCCCTCCTATCTTACATGGGGACAGTGGCCCTTCCACATACACTTCCCCTCCTATCTTACATGGAGGCAGTGGCCCTTCCACCCACACTGTCCCTCCCACCACACTTGGGGGCACTGACCCATCCACAATGGTGCCACAAGTATCCCCAGCTATGCAGGTGCATTATGCACCTGTAAACCCCACCACCGTGGTTTCCCCATCTCACATCAACCTGGGGTCAAACCTTCCTTTCATGGCACATATCAACTTGCCTGATTTGGCTCGATTAACAAATGACCCTATCCGCCATCAAACTTTTTGGCCTCCCATGCCAACCAAACTTCCCTCAAACATTCCCAAGTTTGAAGGGAAGGTAGAGGAGTGCCTCCAAAACCACATCATGACGTTTCATCTATGGTGCTCATCAAACAACATCGTAGATGATTCGATCAGGCTAATACTATTCCAACACACCCTCACAGTTGTTGTAGCCAAGTGGTACATTGAGCTACCACAAGCCAAGTACCCAGATTTCAACTCCCTGGCTTTCATCTTCCTACAATATTTCCAACTCCCCATCAGATATGATGAAGGGGTGGAGATCTTGTTATCTTGCTACCAAAATACTGTGACCCACATAACTGACCACATCCATGAGTGGCGGCAATGCCATAGTTTGTGTAAGATACAACTTGATGATAGGATCTTCCTGGATTGGTTCCTTAAAACTTTGCTCCCACCTATAGCAAAGGACGTTGCATCCAAACGTCCCCAATCTAAAGAGGAGGCCATCTTGAAATCCCAATAGTTTTATTTAATCTATGCATAGTCTGGATACCTTTACACCGTCATTCCAGACGCTCCCCATGTGAGCACTTCCTATCGAGATGCATCGGGGGCATCCCATGCTGTAGATGGCATCATAGGTTATGTCTCTCACCAACCACAGTATCGTCTAACACCACCTACAATATCAACACAACCAAGCAACACTGATAGTGTTTCCTACCAAAACCAAACTCCAGACTATGCAAGAATGATGTCCCAGTCCAGAGCCACAACTTCGTACGCACAACCTGTGCCACCGCAGCAGGCTCATGCCTTGGCTTGGCCAACATAGCAATACGCGGGACAAACGCCCACATTTGTGGCACCAACACCCACCCAAATATACTATGCACCACTGGTGTAAGCTATTCAAGCCCCCACCCTTGCTCCACCTGCTCCATTGGGACATGCATTTTCACAACAAAACCGTCCCAACCAGCCAGCCCCCAATAACCAACAAGGGCAAGCCAAAAATAACCAACCCCAAAACCAAGGCAACAATCAACCGTAGGGAGGTGGTCAACAACAAAATCCTCCCAACAATGCCACTGCAAATCGACCAGCTAAAAATACTCAACGACCAAATGCACCAAGAGGCAACACTCTATTGCGGACAAACCAATCGTGCACACTATGCGAGGTCTATGGGCACTACACATTCGAGTGCTCCTTCATGGGTCGCGCTAAATAGGCCATTAGAAATGAGGTTCAACATGCCACCATTACAACAGACCAAGCCCAACCTAACTAGGCACCACAAGGAACTCCTCCTATGGTGCTCCAAAACCCCTTACCAGTCCAAGGATTGGTGGCAACCGCACCCCCTCCCCAACCCAATCCCAAGGATCCAGGGGAACCTCCCATGGCAAAAACAGGTGTACACCACCTGCTAGCTATGACAACTAAAGAGGTCAATCTACAAACCAGAAGAAATCAGTACGGAACCAATATCAAACCCACAGACACAACAATGACATCTATGTCTAAAACAACCAATGCACTTCTTCAGTTACCCCCTTTTTCATGCCCCCCCATACGCCGGGTTGCCAACAATGCCACAGCTAGATCTACTGTCAGCTACAACATAGTGGATGATTTGGCCCAAACACCTACCGCCATGTCCGCTCTTGAGGTACTCAAAACTTGCCCAACAAAGCGGAAAGCCTTACTAGCTACCCTTGGTGTTGTGGACCCCTCTGACTCCAAGTTTATCACATTCAACACGGAGAATGGAGAACCACAAACCATCAACCATTGCCTTTCAAATCCTGGTGTCTATCCAGAATTTGGTCATGCACCAGTGCATAGTGGATGAGGGGGCATCCATGTGCATTATGTCTACCCTAGTTTGGCAAAAACTTGGATCCCCAATTCTGCAACCATCCTCCACAACTCTACAGGCTTATGATGGCCATCCCACTAAAGCCCAAGGAATCCTCCCCCACATCCCCATCACATTAGTCGGGAAGACAGTTTTGATTGACATAGAGGTTTCCAATGCTCAATTAGACTATAACCTTATCCTCAAAAGAAGTTATATGTATGCCATGAGAGCTGTAGCATCAACTGTCTTCCATCTCATGATGTTCCCCCACGAAGGGAAAATCATGACGATTGACCAACTAACTTATCACGATCTATAAGGGCTAATGGCACCCACCAACGTTATCCCTATGATCAACACCATTGATTCACAAGGGATGACCACACACGCCAATGTTATCCCTGCGGTCAACACCATGGTTGACAACAACCAGCCTCCCCATTGTTGAATGTGGGCCTTGGGTTGTTTGTCGATACCACCATGATGGCTTCTTTCCCCTTAGTGTCACCACCACCAACAACTAATGAGACTGCAGACTTGTGCATGCTCTCATCCAGCATCGCTGTACCCAAACAACAACCGCAGCCACAGCCCCAACCACAACCACAACACCGTCTGCAGCCGTAACATCAACAACAGTCACAACATCATCCGAAACTGCAACATTATGCGAGCCGCAACCACAACCTTATCCCCACATACAACTAGTAGGGATTTATCTAGGATCCTCCCCAGTCCACAAAATTCCCTTCCTCTTTCCCCCGCCTGGTGTCATGAGCAAGCCAGTAATGGCCACCTTAAACCTACCCAACTTTACATTGGGAATTCCCAAGTGGTATCTTGATCCACCATCTCAACCACCAATACCCCAGGTAGTCTTAACCCCCATGCAACCCATTGCAGTTGAGTCTCATCCTCCACTCGGCCCGCAAAAACCAACCACTGCACTCGCACCCGCACAACCCAACCCAAAAAGGGCCATGGGAAAGAATGCAAAAGCTACTACTGAACCTCAACATATCCCGCCTTACGCCGTTTGCAAAGAATAGGGCCATCCAACTTAGAATTGCCCTGAAATTCCTATAATCCACACACACCTAGATGCCATGGATACAACGGAAAACCTCCCCGTGGTAGAACTCCCAAGTGGGCCAATAGTCAGAAACAAGTCATTCAGAACAAACCATGCGTGCACCCTTTGCGGATTGTATGGACACTATTCTCACTACTGCCAAGACTTGTCTGAGTTCCAAATGGATTTATCCAACCTTTGTCAACATTCCCTTGAATCTGATATCACCTTGATCGAATAAGTTCACCCCTCACCTCCTTCTTCGGACACCATGTCCATTTACATGATGTCCAATTCTACTGACCCTCTTGTCTCCACCACCAATGAAGGTCCATCAGACCTGTCTCTTTATTGCTTCCACAATGATGAGGAGATGCTTAAAGCCTTAACAGCCCCGAAATACCCATGGGAGGACATGTACCGTCACTCATTCTTCCTCCCTGAAGATATTGTGTCATAGTCAGACCAATTTTCCGTGGAAACCAAAGATTTCATTCATGGGAAAGTTGACTGGTTCAAAAACCCCATTCTAGCAATAGATGCCTTCGAAGAAGGGATAATGGCCAACATCTTTCCAACCATCAAAATCAACATCTCACCAATACCAAGGTTGTTGAAGAAATCATGCTAGGGGCATCTTGCTCCCCGGAAGAAGTCGCTGCCTACAAAGCTTTCTTCCAAGAATTCTGCGACATCTTTTCCTGGTCTTACACTAAAATGCCCGGGTTGGATCCATCCATCCTGGAACACCACATCGACACATGGCCCGTTGTGGCCCCCATATGCCAAAAGCAACGGCCCATCCATCCTTCCAAAGTGGCCACGGTCAAGGCCGAGATAGAGAAGCTGCGCATAGCCGACTTCATTTACCCCATTGCATACACCACTTGGGTTTCTAATCCTATTCCCGTGAATAAAAAACAGGGTACCATTCGCATTTTCAGACTTCCGCGATCTCAATGGGGCATGTCCCAAAGACAACTTCCCAACACCCTTCATCGATCAGATTATCTATGCATGCACCGGACATGAGGTATTTTCCTTCATGGATGGATTTTCCGGATATAACCAAATACAAATCCGAAAAGAAGATCATTGCAAGACTGCGTTCACAACTCCGTGGGGCACATTTGCATATCGAGTCATGCCCTTTGGCCTGAAAAATGCTGGAGCCACCTTCCAATGTGCCATGACACACTGTTTTCATGACCTCATTCACATCATGTTGGTTTATCTTGACAACCTCATTGCGCGGTCACAGAAGCAAGCATAGCACATAGATGACTTGCGGTAAGTCTTCCTTCGATGTCACAAGTACGAAATCCGCTTGAACCCTTTCAAGTGTTTTTTCTATGTCCCAACGGGCCGTCTCCTAAGGTTCATCATGTCACACAAAGGAATGGCCATTGATGCCCTAAAAGTCCAAACAACTTTCTCTCTAACATCACCCCTTTGAGTGACGGTAGTATAGCTTGTAATATAGTCTTTTCCCATTTTTGTTTTACACATTTTTTGAAAATGAGTCTTATGTATTGTTTCCTCTCTTTGCTTCAGATGGATCCTACCTCGGACCGGTATATCGGATTTGTTGATGGAGCAAGTAGATGGTATCCAAACCTCACCTCGGCTACATGGGTTATCTACTCCCCATCACATGATTTGATCCATATCGATGGAATATGTGTGGGTAGTGCGACCAACAACCAGGTTGAGTATGATGGTGTCAATGGCCTTTTGGCCGCAGCTCTCCAGTTAGGAGTTCACCATCTCAATGTCTTCTTAGACTCCCAGCTGCTTGTTTCTCAATTGAACAACTACTACCAAGTACATGATCCCTGCCTCTTTAGAAAATTCATGTGCACTAAACAGATGGTTAGAACATTTGCGTCCATTACATTCACACATGTTCCCAGAAACCTCAATAGTGTAGCAGATCAAATGGCTAATGACATTCTAAACTAGCACATTCATAATCGCATATAGGAAACATACAACCATAACATCATGCATAATCATATATAAAAATACTCACATATAAAACCATAAAAGCGCATCCACGTGCGTCAAATATATATATATATATATATATATATAAGTCACATGTCCAAAATATGTCCAGTACAAAATGAGAAGCCACATATGCTTTCTCAGCTGAATATACATAGCGATGCAAAAACTCTTAAGTGCACCAACGCACTAGGGGCAGCCCCACTAGGATGCTAATTTGACTCAGACTTATCATCTGGATCGGTATCATCATCTTCCTTAGAAGACTCATCCTTTGCAGGAAGATCGCGTCTCATCGCTTGTCAAGGAATATCATTTTGATTTTTAACACATAGTTGTCTACTCCGTCCACCGGACCTTATGCAGATATCTGCACCATCGTCCAGAAGATGGATCATTTCCTTTGCATGTATTTCATTTCCAGACTTGCACTCACATCACATGTAGTCAAGTCCATCCATCACAACTCACACATGACTCTCCTGACCTCTATCCGAGAGCCACTTTGATTTGCGTGCCTCTGCTGCATCGACTTGCATGCCTCTGCCACGATCTATCCCATGCATGTATTGGTATGTTTAAGAGCCACCTGCTCCATCCATACTATGCAGATGACATTTGGATCACTGTCCACCGTCCTGACATGGGGCACCGCCTGTGCCACCGCAATTGGTTATACATACTGGAGTTTCTTTTAAGCTCTTTTCTGACTCCTAAAAGAATGAAAAGATGGTCGAGTGTAGCTGGTTCCTTTCTCACTCGTTAAAGTATAGGAAAGGGTGTCTACATCGTCTCATTTATCTCCTTTTGCGGACTATGTATACCATCAAATGAAAAGTACCACCTTGGCACATTCAAGCCAAGACCGTTCCCCTCTGCATACTTTTATGCTTTCTCGGGTAGAGGGGCCAAACTTTACAAAAAACATCACCATGGGTTGTCGTTAAGCTCTTTTCCAGCCTTCTCATCAAGAAAATATTGCTGAGCAAACTTGGTCTTGTTCATGCTCATAAAATTATCTGAATGAACGTCCAGTCAGTATAGGTTTAACCTTTTCGGCCTGAATGGACTACCAATGGTAAAGAAGTCTCCCATCCCCTAAAAGGATGGTCGAGCTCTCCTGTGTATAATTTTATCATTTTTCGGGCACAGGAGACTACAACCGAAAAAGAGCCCCCACTGGAGTCTTCTTTGTGCTTTCAGACCCCTCTAAAATTGAAAGCACCAGCGAGCATTTACTTTCTCGGGCTCACCAAAAATTGACAAGATCGTACCACAACGGTGTCTCTAGACACCACCCCATAGAAAATAGTTTGGCAGCATTCCCACTTTGGGTCACCTTTGTTCAGAGTACTTTGCAATGTGTCTTCCTTGGATCTCATCAATATCAAAAGTGTCTACCTCCCTAAGTATTTCCCATCTACAGTGACATTCCCGGTATTATAGCTATGATCCCATTCCCATGAGTCAGTTTCATTTGCTGCCTGGTCCACCCTACCGTCACACTCTGAACAAAGTAAGTTTGAGTCTACTACACTTCCTCTGCCCTTGTTTAACTCCTT